>JAQGAZ010003553.1:0-11318 GCA_034692225.1 Polydesmus complanatus
CTTAGTCAATGCAATCAGCTTTGCGGAATGGTTGAGTTTCTGTAAGCCCTTAAAATATAAATTATATTTAATTTACATTCTGACTGGTTGCTCAACTAATTAAAACGATCACAAAACACAACGCAACCCTTTGCAATCAGTCTCTAATTTTATTAAGCACTTACTGCTATTTATAATAATTATTATTATTATTATTATTTTATTAAAAAAGAATTTCCCTTATTTTATTTTAATTTCATTCTATTTAACTTATTTAAGCCCTGGTCATATATATTTCATTGTCCTGCATGTAACAATATTCAATTAAATCCATTCCGATTACCAAATGAAAACTGTCATTTAATTCGTGCTTCATGATGGCAACTCTTGAATCTAGCCCTTCTCTTGCAGTTTCAAATAAACAGTACGCACGTCCATTGAAACCTACTCGACCTTTTGCGGTCAAAGCAGAATCATCAGTTTGTATAACATCCAAGTTCACTCTTTTTACTTGCATTACTTCCACTGCATACAGACAAAGGATAGTCAAGGTTGCTCCGGGGTCATATAAGGCTATTAAGAGACGATTACCTACATAACAATCAATAGTTGGGTTTGATACACTTGAACTAGCTCGACTAACAGAAGATAAACTAAGAATTGTTTTGGGCCATTTTGATAAAATATTAGTTTTTATTACATCATGGCCCTCTAGTTTAACTCTGCTACACTCTTCTTTTTTTTTTCTTTGCAATTACGCGCTCTGTGCTTACTACTTCCGCACACATAGCAATACTCATCTCTTAACTTAGTATCTTTGCTATTCTTACTACTACATTCATTTGCATAATGACCAAAGCCATTGCAATTAAAGCATGTAATGCCAAACTTGCTGTCATTATCTAAGTAATTTACATGCCTATCTTCCTTTTGTTAATCATTATTTCTGTCTCTGGAGGCATCTCTGTTTCTATCTCTAGAGTAATCTTTGTTACTTCTGCTTCTTGAGTTATCTCTTCTGTCTCTGCTATAGCTATTATCTTGGTTACTTCTTTCTCTGCTATAGTCTCTACTTCTTCTGTCCTTATTGTAATCATTCTTATTTCTTGAGTAACCCTGATTACTTTTAACTTCTGACTGTTTATCATTCTTGTCAATATTAACTGATACCAGTTTATTTAAGTCTTCGTTTTGCTTTTTAATCACATCTTGAAAACCTGTCATTAGTGCAGTCATTGAGTTTGTAAACTGATCAAACTTGTCTGGGGCTGCAGCCTTATCCTGAGTTACAAACGCCTTATTTGAGCAAGTGTCCTCAGCTTGAATTCTTTCTTCTACTCTAGCTGCTTCTAACGCGCTCTTTAAACATATGACTGCCATCTGCTTACGCTTGACTACTCGCATGGTTTAAGACCATTAATAAATCTGGTTAAAACAATGGTATCTTGAATCTCGTCAAAACTGATATGAGGTTCTACTCCATAAGCTAAGGCTTCTGTAGCTCTTTTTAAGTTCTCGAAGTACCTATCAACAGTCTCATCCTTCTTTTGATTAATAGAGTGAAAATACGCTTCTCTTTGAGCATAAGTTCTTTTATCGCTAAATCGGTTAATTAAGTAGCTATAGAATTCACTTCTATCTCGAGTTATCTTGGTGGGTGGACCCTCTGGATCCACGGTATTCTCTACATACTTCTTTGAGCACCATTCCAGCAAAAAGTTTTTTGCCACTCCTGTGGTAAGCAGAATGCAAACGTTGCACAGCTCATCTACAGAAAGCTTTTCTTTTGAGTCAAACTTTCTTAGTCTATTTAAAAATTGCTTAAAACTATCAAAAGCTTTTTCTTCTCCTGAAAATGTAGGAATTAAATTGAGCAGTGTGGATGGATAATTAGGATAGGCCAGATTTGATAAGCTAACATTGGCTCCTGGAGTTTGAGTTGCAGCAAGTGCTTGAGCGGTCTCCTGCGCTTTACAGAATGCATTTATAACCTCATTCGTTTTAGTCTGAAACTCAGCTAACTTAGCAATAAGAGTGGCTAATTCGTCATTGGAAGGCATCTTAAACCCGTAGAAAAATCTAGGACAAAACTCCGCTATTGTTAACTAAAGTTTACTAAAACCAAATTATTTGAGCAGATTGAAGTTAACCGGAAATGAGACTAAACAGCTGTATAAGTTATCAATAATAAATACAAAAAAAATTTGGATAAAAGAATAAAAAAAACAAAAATATTATTAATAAGTTCTGCAAACAAAATCAATAATAATCAAACATTAAATTCTGAAAACAATAAGATTCAAAATTTGTTAAACATAAAATGAATTAGTATGATAAGGTCAATGATTAATTGCTAAAATAAGGTGATTTAAAACATTCATACATACAGAATTATAATAAGCAATCAATCACTGAAATTAATTGGGTTAAAAACTGTTCATAAACATACAATTTAAAATATAAAAAAAATCTAATTCACAGCCTAAGTAAAATTTATAAGATCGCAAAACGTTTGTTTACTAAAATTGCAATAAGAATCCTGGTCACGGCACTATTTATGTTACATGTAGGTATACGGAAAAACTCTACTCGAATTTATTTAAAATAGACCGGAAGTGGTCAGAGAACCTTAAAGGTCAGAGGTGACCAAAAAAAATTATAAATGTTTTAATAAATAATTAATATGGAACTTTATGTTAATTAAAGTTCATTAAATACCGTTGGTATGGTTATCAAAATGCGAATTGTTACTTATTGCAGAGAAATGAAATTGTTAAGGTGACCTTTGATCTTTGCGTTGTGTTTTGGGTGGACGAAATTGAGGGTCACTTAAAGCCAGAAAAACCAGATCTCAGCAAGGGAATTTCGAAAAATAAAATTTTGAGTTTAAATGCGCTTAACACTTACTCTATTGACGTGATAAATTAATTAAAACGTCGTAAGAGCCTAAACCCTGTTGAGTCCCACAAAACGCTTATTGCAATTTAATTACTTTAATCGAATTTTTAATTAAGCTGTGAGACAAGAAAGTAAATTTTTAATTAATAATTATGGAAGTCTAAACAGATGCCAGGTTATACATATAAAATCCCTATCTAACTTTAAGAAAAAAATTTTATGTATTCTCAAAAGTCTTGAAAACAATTAAATTTCAGGCAAAATTGTTTAAAACAATTTATAATGACTGCTGGTAGTCTATTTAGAATTTTAACAAATTGTTTAAAAAAAAAAAATAGTTCCGTAGCGAGCTTGGAATAAGCGGCAGTGATATGGCGGCGATCGCTATTTCGAATCTTGGGGTCAAAGGTTTTGAGCCCTGGATGAAGATATTCTGGGCTCCGAGAGAATAAAATAATATTATTATTTGAGTATTATTTTTAAGAGCTAGGCGCCGGACTGTCTGGGGGAGGAAAAAAAAATAAATTTTCTACGAGAAAAATGCGGAAGGCGCCTGGCTGTCTAGGATGTTGATAAATGAAAACGTAAAACTACTACGCAATCGTAGTAAGAAGACCAGACATGCAAGCGGCTATAGCATCGAGAGGATAAATTTTTCTCTTTACATACCAGGAAAAAGGCGCGATCGGAAAATAAACAGACAGGTTGAATACAATTTGAACGTTAACCGTCTGGGTACTTATTTCTCTCCTCTAATAAATCTAATTAAATGATAACTTCTTTATTTAAATTAATCTCCCTGGCTAACTGGCTTAACATATGTATAAATTTCATAAATTCAAATAAAATAAGGATGATTAGTACTTACAAAATTTCGAAGCCAATCACGATTTTCATGTTTTATTCAATCGATTAATTGACGCTCAAACTTATTTAATTTACGGTATAAGATTAAGATTAAATAAAGTGGAGAAAATTTATTTTCAGGTAAATTAGTGTTTATTTTACCTAGGTTTATAAGTCACAAAATAATTTAGTTTTTCAAAAAAAAATAAATCATTCACAATCACAAGTTCACAAATGAGTTCTCAAACCAGCGAATAACTTTGAGGATGATTAAGGCACCAAAATTTGATGAACACACACATTTGTTTTTCTTTTTAATGCCCGTTAATCGCACAAAAATTACGAGATTATCGATTTTAATTTAACTCATTGATTTTTTGATAAAGGACAGATTACAAAATGAATACATAAAATCTCACTAGAGTGTTTTCCACATTGAGAACACTCTTCTTACGAGGCCCAAAAGTTAGAGTTCAAAAAGAGCAGGTCGCGAGAGGTCAGTCAGAGAACGCACCTGACGTGAAGATTGGAGCAAAAGTAAAAGAGCAATCTGTGGATGGCGGATGCAACAGGTACATTTATACCTTCGCCCTTTGGCAGGTAAAAATGCACATCATCGGTCTGCGGACGAAAAAGAGGTCAAAAGGACTCTTTAACTTTTGACTCCCCTTTCAATTTTGGAAAAGGATACAAAGAGAGTCTTTAAAGTGAAGTCTGGGCTCGAATAACTCTCGGGTCTTGACTTAACCTTAAGTAAGCCCTAGACCATGGTGAACTCTAAGTTCACCTCTATTGATTGGTACCACTCATCAACGGAGATGAGGTGGAGCCCCAGAGTTATGAGAGCTCAAACTTTGCACCAACATGTAAACAACAACAAAACGAACGGAAAGAGTAGTGATTTTTCACCTCGATTAACTTCCAGTTCTAGGGTCGCATCCAAGAGTTTAAGGGCTCTAATTAAAGAATTTCTCGAGATCTACAGAAAAAGACCTAGAGTGTGAAGGTGCGAGTCCCAGTGCCGGAGTTAGTCCTGGTCAAAGACTGGCCTAACCACAATTAACAGAAATGCAAATAAATAACAACAAAACATTTTGACGAGCGACGAGTCGCAACTTTGCATGGTTATAACTCCTGGGTCCTAGGTTGTAATTGGACGGTCTAAAAATCGTTGGAAAAGCTTGCATCTCTTCTTTTCAACAGGCCCTAGCACGAGTTCGGATGGCTTCCGGTTCCGGAGCTACGAGTCAAAGAGTGATGGCTCATAGCGTCACTTCCATAGAACGTTTAGGTCTGATCGTCTACTATTCAAAAATCTGCATAATATACAACTGAAATCAGACAACAAAACATATATTGAGGTATCAAGTGGTTGTTAACCCGAGTCAAAACTTTGGCAGCCTATTTGATTTATTTATCTTATTTATTCTTAATTAAATCAAGTATCCTGAATTTTAATCACAACATCAAGTGCTTGGTGTGCTTGCAATCAGAAAATTGCAAGCATTTAATCTAGCTAGGGCTAAGAGAGAAAAGGTGAAGTTTTATTAGTATTTTGATATAAAATCAAAATACAATAGAAAAGAAAATAATTGAAAGAAGGTAGCCGACTCTCTTCTACCTGCTCTGCTCTCCTCTTTGTGTCCGAGAATAGAAAGGGCGTTTTAGTAAGGTCAATGTCCCCTCCAACTCTTTAACATGGAGAAGCGCATAGCCAGTATTTAGGTCGGCTAACTTATTGCTAAAATAGAGTTTTCTTGCCTCTACGGCGGCCCCTATCCAATGTAAACTAAAAATTAAAATTATGAAATTTATTTTGTAACCTTAATCGTGTTTATGCTGGATTAAAAATTCGAGTTTTATTTTTCTTTAATTAATTTAATGCTAAACTAAATTCTCAGCATTTTTAAATGTATTTATTTTAATATAAATTTGTAACTGGCCCAACGCAATTGGGGGCACGAAATTCGAAAATTATGATCGTAGGGTCATCGTAAGGGCATTGTAATAAACGAGTTAAATGCAGCAGAAATAACTTTGAGAAAATTTCTTAAATTTAAATTGAAACTTATTCGTATGCTAATTTTCTAATAACGTTAATTAGCATAAGTTATTTTTAATGTTATAGAATTATTTATTTATAATTTAATAAAAAAAATTTATTTATGTAAAAATTGAAAATGGAAAAGAGAGAGGGAGGGAGAGAGAGAGAGTCTGAAACCGAAGTGATGACTCAACCGCAACATCTTTCTCCTAAGCTCTAGAAAGGAAGCTTTGTAGCATTCATCAAATAATGTGATGAACGGCTCCCAGTTCTTTAGTTGTTTTTGTGCCTCTCCAAATGTGCTGCAAAACTATTCAAAAAAGTTTTTGTTATCAGGAGTAATCCATCTACATACACCTGGATTTTCAAAAAGATTGGAAGTCTTAAAATTTACAAGTGCAATAAACAATCCATACAATGCATGGTCCGCTATTCCATTCGCTAATAAAAAGCTAAAAAGCAGTGTTTGATCATTTTTTAAACAAAAGAGGTTATCTAAGAAATTTGCCCTTCTAGTTGGCACTGAAATAGTATTAATAAGACCATTATTAATCATTAAATAGTGTGATTCTCCATATTCTACTGTGTCATCGTTAAAGTCACTGGCCACAAAAATTCTAGATCTTAAAGGGATTGTACGCAGCAACGCCTTTATCTTGTCTAGTGCTTGGCTTAGGTCTAGCAAGTCACTCTCCGGTGAACGATATATATTCAGGATGTAGATAGAGTGACATACAGTTATCAGTATGTACTAATGATATGGCAGTATCTCTGTACCCACCAGATCGAGTGCTGAGCCCACTTTTCCATAAACACAAACTCCACCCGCTATCCTATCAGTTCTCCAATTCGATGTCAAATTGTAACCCTTTAATTCGGGGAACAGCTTATCTGGGCCAGCCCAAGTCTCCTGAAACAAAAATACGGCATTTAATTCTTCAAATTGGGCAATCATTGCCAGTATCAGCTTGGGTTTAGAGATATATGACTGTAAATTCGCTGCAACAATTATTAAAAAACCATCCCCCTGTCTTGCGATTTTTGCACCACTTCGTTTATCATCAACATTCCCTCGTATCTTCCGAATCTATTCCGAATCCAGGATGTGTTCATCCGTCTCCACACCTTGTATCACCATCCTCACTCAGCTATTATTTGGCTAATAAAAATAAAAAAGAAACTCTTTGTTGTGTCAATTTATAGTATTTTGATAATGGGCCACGCTCAATTATTCCATTAGATATATATGACAAACTTAAGTTATTGTAAATTTTGGTGAAAAACATTATTTGGTAAATTATTTGGATTGGTTGGACAGATTGTATCTGTTGCGGCCAAAACTTCTTTTCTTTTGTATTTACTTTCCTCCCTCTCCAATTTTACCCTTGAACTTTTTAAATTTCCTGTTTATGACATTTCAATCTTTACTGTTTTATACGGCGCCTGGATAGCTCAATTTTTCTTTAAATAAGAAATAATTTTTTTTAAATTAATGTTTGCAATTAGTATTCTAATAAAAGTTATTAATAATTATTAGCATAAATTTTAAAATAAATTAAATAACTTTCGGACAATTTTATCTGCATTGGGCCAAAGGGCCGCTGGAGAATTTTCCACTCCGTGAGATGAGTCATCAACCTAACTACGTGGTCGCATCTTTTGCCTGACCATGTGTTCATGGTAAAGTGATGCCTCAGGCAGAAGAAAATTGAAAAATAAGTTTTTTTACCTTCTTTTGGAAAACTTGCCTCTATTTAATTTTTCTTTTTGATGTTTCTCTAAATTTATTAAAAATTTTCTCCTGACTAATTTTATGTTATCGTTTGGTTAAAAATAATGCTTGGGATTATATGATCACAAGCATATAAAACACTCTTTAAATTGGTTCATAATTACTTGACCTAATTAATTTTACATTTTTTTCTTTAAATTAATGGGCACGAATTTTTTTAGATCTGGTATTATAATGTGATTTTGTTTGGGTAATTTTCATTTTTTTTATGGTGTTGGTTAAATTTTGTTATTGATTTTATTCGATTTTTGTTTTACTCTATTGCTGCCAACCTTTATTTTTTTTGTATTTACTAAAGAGCAAAACCCATTTGACCATGTTGGAGTAGACCTGCATTCTTTCTCATGCTGAAGCGAGTATGACAGCACAATGCGAAAAACAATAGAACGGGGGGGGGGGGGGGGGGGGGGGGGAAGCTTTTACTTTCTTTTAATATACCTCTTACTCTTTTGTATTTTGATTTTATATGAATTTTAATCAAACATTATCAACGCATGCACACAGATTCGAAATTGTAAATGCTTGTAATCTACTGATTACAAACATATAAAACACATAAAATTTATGTCAATTTTAGCATTTGTACTATTTAACTTGGTGACATCATGATCATGGGTTAACTCATGCCTAGTGTTGGAACCCAAGTTAACTAATGCTGGTTTTCACTTTTAATAATAATTGTTACATGTAAGACTGAGAAAAATTCCACATATGCTCAAATAAGGAGACCGGAAGTAGTCGCTGGGACATTAAAGTCATAAGTGACCAGGTAAAATAACAATTAAATGAAATGGAAATTTATTAGCTTTTTAAAACAATTTAAAATCTCACCAAAATCGAATTTTAACATCTGCTGTTGTAGGAGAGTGAGCTCAATTTGAACCTCGGGTTGCGTTGTGTTTTGTGGTCGTTGAGAAAGAGGTCAAAAAGCAAAATGGTGATTCCCACAACAATAATCCAGGCAAAAATGTAATAAAATTATTGTTATAGCTCAACCATTTATCCTACTCATAAACTAAATAAATTATTCTAGTTTTGGACCTTAACCTGGTTGAGTCCCGCAATCCTTATTGCAATCAAAATAAAGAACCTTAACTAATTTTAATTAATTAAGCTGTGAGACATACATGAACAAAATTTTAAGAATAAAGCATTAATCTATGCTAGCGCCAGTATACATTAAAGTTTAGCTATCTTTAAATACAAATAAAAAATCTCTAAACCAATTTAAATCTGCTCAAAAATCGTTTAAATACTGAAAAACGGTGACCGGAAGTTTAATTGAAATTTTAAGAATTTATTTTAAAAATAAAAAAAAATATTTCTGTAGTGGGAATAGAAGGGACAGCCGTAATATGGTAGAAAAGCGTCTTTCCGAGTCTCGGGGTTAAAGGTTACGAGCCCTGGATAGAAATATTCCGGGCTCCAAAATAATAAAATTTTATTTTTATTCGAAATTTATTTTCAAGGGGGGAGGCGCCAGGCTGTCAGGAGGGAGGAAAGAAAAATTAATTCACTGCAAAGAAATACGGAAGGCGCCTGGCAGTCTGGAGGATGATGAATGAAAACGTAAAAATACTACACGTACGTATTGGGAAGGCCAGACATGCAGGCGGCTATAGCGCAGAGAGGATAAACTTTTCTGTTTATCTACCAGGCAAAACGCGAATTCAGAAATTACTCGGACAAATCATATTCAGTTTTTAATGCTAACAGTTTTGGTACTTAATTCTCGCTTTAGAAATTGAATCAAACTTCACTCCTTTATTTAAATTATTTTTCCTGGCTAACTGGCTTATAAAAATTAAAATAAAATTTTCGTTTACTTACAAGATCAATGGGGAAGTCGAAAATTCCATGATTTATTCAGACAGTTAAATAACGCACAAAACTGGATTTAAAGTCGCGATAACTGATTAAATCGAAATTCGCTGCAGGAGTAAAAGTTTGGTTTCAATAAAATTTGTTTATTTTATTGAAGCTTCGTAAGTTCAAAGAGTAGAATCACCACTCGAGATTTTTCAACACCAAAATTAGCACGCACTGTTTCACAGCGGAAGTTCGTGTTAGCACAGTTATCGAATAGTTTTAGGGGCACCAAAATCGATTTAAGCTTGCGTAATGTTATTTTGATGCCGTTTTATCGAGTCAAGGAAATGATGATTCGCAAAATTACTTTAACTCACTTTAACATTTATTGAACATTTATTTTTGTTTAATAAAATCGAAATTTTTGGAACATTTATAACATGGCGAAATACTCTGTTTACGAGGTCGAAAGTTAGAGTTCGAATGCAATCAGGTCGCAAAAAAAAGTCACATAGAGAATCACACCTGACGGAGATCGAAGCAAGAGTAAAAGAGCAATCTGAAGATGGCGGATGCGACAGGTACATTTATACCTTCGCCGTTTGACGACAGTTTTGAACATAGCTGACGCCCTTTGGCAGGTAAAAATGCGCGTCATCGGTCCGCGTCCGTGAAAAGGGGTCAAAAGGACTCTTTACCTTTTGACTCTCCTTTCAAGTTTGAAAAATGGAAACAAAGAGAGTTTTAAACCAAAGTTTGGACTCAGATAACTCTCGGGTCTTAGCTTAACCTTAAGTAAGCCCTAGACCAGAGTGAACTCTGAGTTCACCTCTACAAGCTGGTATCACTCATCCGCGGAGATGAGTTGAGACCCCAGAGTTGCAAGAGCTCAAACTTGGCACATAATACACAAACAACAGCAAACAAACGGAAAGTGTGGTGATCTTTCACCCCGAATAACTTCCGGTTCCAGGGTCGCATCCGGGAGCTTGAGAGCTCTAATTAAAGTGCTCCTTGAGATCTACAGAAAGAGACCTAGAACGTGAGGATGCGAATCCGGGGGCCGGAGTTAGTCCAGGTCAAAGACCGGCCTAACCACAACGAACAAAATTGTAATTAATTAAAAACATTCAGCAAGCGAGAAATAGGTCTCGACTTCGCACCGCCATAACTCCGAGGTCCAAGGTCGCAATTGGGCGGTATAAAGATCGTTGAAAACGCTTACATCTCCTCTTTCCAACGAGCTTTAGCCCGAGCTTATATGGTTTCCGGTTCCGGGGCTACGGGTCAAAAAGTTACAGCTTGTAGGGTCACTCTCAAAGAGTGATTTGGTCCCAATCATTTGCTGCATAAAAATTGCATAAAAAAAAAATATATATATATAAAAACAAATGGCAATTGTAATTTATCAGGGTATAGTAGCAGACAATATGAAAATTAACCTGAGTCAAAAAAATCTGGCGTCTTATAAACTCACTTATTTTATTTATTCCTAATTAAATCAAAATTGCAAAAATTTAGGCAAACAAACAAATGCTTGGTATGCTTGCAATCATAAAATTGCAAGCGTTAAAACTAGCTAGGGCTAAAAAAGATAGAATGAGATTTTATTAGCATTTTGATAAAAAATCAAAATACAACAGAAAATAAATTAAATGAAAGAAGGTGGCTAACTTTCTTCTACTTGCTCTATTCCCCCTTCTGTGTTCGAAAATAGAAAGGGCGTTTAGCAAGGTCAACGTCCCCTCCAACTCTTTAACATGGTGCGGAGCATAGCCAGCATTTAGGTCAGCTAACCTCTAGTATAGTGGCTAGAACTGACTAGTGTAGCATTCGAGCCGAAAAAAGTGAGTCGTCCACTGACCCCAGCCAAGGAGGGCGCTGCTATCGTAATGCGTTCTCAGTTTATAAGGCGCGTCTATGGCAACCGTTGCTTTATACAGACGTTTT
>JAQGAZ010003554.1:0-11312 GCA_034692225.1 Polydesmus complanatus
GCACTCCATTTTACTAAAACTAAAACTAAAACTAGAACTTAAAAACTTAAGTTTGGTTGGCGCTCTCGGGCCTAAGAATACAAAAAATTCATTAAATTGATAATTTGAAAAGTAAAATTAAATTACCCGTATGTTAATTTTTTTTTTTTTTTTTTTTTGAGAGTTTGAGTAAAATGAGGTGCAGTTTTAAAGTTAAAAGTACTCAGGAATAGACATTACTTTTCTTTGGCATAGCTTATTTTAATTTCTTTTTACAAGTTTGGTATGAAGAATTAAAAATTTGGCATTTTTACATACCGTATTTCTTTTAATAATAATAATTATGGTATTGTAAATGCATTAATAATTTAATATTTACCAGTCAAATTTTTAATAAAAATTGGACATTTAAAAGTTCATTATTTTATTTTGAAGAATAAAATTATATAGGCTACCCTTGACGTTTTTATTATGAAATATGATTATTAAATTAAAATTCAAACTTGAATTTTTGTATTCTAAATTTCAAGTTTTTACCGATTGTATTGATAAAAACTTGAAATTTTACATTTGAAAAACAAGTGCATGTAAGTTGCTAATGAAAACGAGATCACCATCTACCTTAAACTTGGCGACTATTTCATTTACTCGCTAAATTTAAAATTTATCGCTACTTAATTGAATACCGGAAAGTAAATAAAAGACAAATTCAACAACGAATTTGAACTTAGTCAATTTGAATAAGCGACACTTTGAAAGTTGACTAAGTAGAATTTAAACGCTCATTTTATCACTTCATCAATTGACTGTCATTCCATTTGCATAAAATACTAAACATCGAAGATGTTTTTTACATGACTGGATTTTGTTACACGCCGATAAGAAAAAAATCGAGTTGAATACTAAAGATGGCGAACGGCGTTGGACGAGGGAGGGGAAGATGCATTGAGTATTGACCTGTTTGAAAGTCGTCTGCTTTTCTAAGCCCAAATTCTAAGAGAGTAGGAAACGAACGGTGGATGGCGATCCGTTGTGTGGTATATTATATGATATAGCACCTGCAGTCGCAGCGCCCTCGGAATACAAAGTTGATAATTTATGATCGAAACGTACGTGCGGTTACGCAGACTTGAAAGAAATAAAGAAAAGGTGTAGACGAGTGCAATGACTTAAAAAAAAAAAGGATTCGTCCATCCATCTATCTCTCGATGTGTGATATATTCGGGGGAAATAATTACGATTATTATTTATTATGATTTGTGTGATTGTTATCAGAACGTGATCACGCAACGTTATTCATAAAAGTAAAATGCTCGTTTAACTTTTTCCTTCACTTTTAATTCACAATGCGAAACTAAAAGCGAATTAAATCGCGATTTATATTATTTTTCCGTGCCAAATTGAATTTTAAGAGTTTGATTACTGCACTTAAACGGCTCCCATTTTGTTTGAAATAAGATTATTATTATTATTTGGTTAAAAAGTGTTTTTATAAAATATATTTTTGTTTTTGGAAAACCAGTAAATGATTTGATCAATGCGATAAATGATTTAGATTTTAGATTCAAATCAGTATTTTTTTTTTTTTGGTACAGTAGGCCAACTTATAAGTTGCATTCAGATTTTATAAACCTCTTAAATGGAAGAGGTAAAACAAAAACAATTAAACGGAAATATATAATTAAATGAACAGGCGAATATGAAAAAATTAATTGATGTAAAATAAAGTTTTAAAATAATGTTAATGTAAATTTGAATTTAACAATAATGAAAACTTTAAACTTAGTTTTTAATTAAAGGTTTCATTTTTTGTATTTAACAGTACTGTAATTTTTGATTTAAGAAGTTTGGTAAATAATTTTGCTTGCAAATTGACTGTTTCTAAAGATGAAAAATTAAGTTTAATCTAAATAGCGGATGTTTTAAAACGTGGGTTATCCAGAAAGTAAAGAGCGTTTTTATTTGATAACTGACCATGTCGCTACAACACATATGTCATTTGTGACATATGTTGAAAAACAATTAAAAAAAAAAAAAACATTAATAACGCATGCTCAGTCAACTTCCGGTTTTTTGAGCTCAGATTGAGCTAAATTTCGAGGCAGGGCAAAATTTGATTTGTAGACTTTATTTTTTAGCTTCTTCTGGGTAATTTTTGGAATATTTAGCTCCCATTGAGTTTCATTTGTTTCTTAAATTGAAAGTCTTTTAGTTGATATTCATTTTCAAAGTTATGAAGAACTCAATGAAGGAAAACACATTTATTAATATTAACTCAATAACACTGTCATTGACCAACACTTTGAAAATGGTTGATGTCTATAAATTTTTTCAATTTAGAAATCAGATGGAAACCAAATGAGTCAAAAGTGATTCTATATAGTCCAAATCCTTTCACTGAGTTAAAAAGTCTATAAAAAATAGACCAAAAGTAGCACCGCGTCGAAATTTGGCTCAGACTGAGCTAAAAAGACAAGAAGTTGACTGACCATGCTTTGGTAATGGTATGGAGCCAGCGTCACGTGCGTTACTTTTTTAATAACTCTCGTACATTTACACAAACTTGTTAGTTCGCAAAGTTTTTAATACAACGAATTTCTTATTAAATAAAAAGTTGGTTTTTTTAATATATAAGTTGAAGAATTTGAAGTGAAGAAATGTAATGTATTGTACAACAAAAATGATAATGGAAGAAATTTACGAACTTACTTCCTTAGTATGTATTATGTGACATGATTAATTTATTTTGGATTTTCTATTAAATGTGCGTTAGAGCTATAATAAAATATAAATAATAAATAAATTTATAAATAAAAAATTTAATTAGAAGAAAAAAAAAAAAAGTTTTTTTAAAAAAAGTTGTAAATGAATAAAAGAGTACACCAGAATGATGTAAAAATAAGATAAATGATTAAATAAGCTTACCTCGAAGGAGATGCGAGTTTGAAAGATAAATAAAAAAAAATCCTTGCGTTGAACAAAGTTGACAAAGCGAAGCACTAATTAGCTAATTAATTTTAGATAATGACGCTATTTGTGTCGAAGCGTCGTCTAGTACGGAAGCGCGAGATGCGGTTTCCACCGGTAAATAGAATGTAAATGAAGACGAGGTGGAACACTACCTGCTTTTTATATAACATCAAAAACATCTTCTATTTCCGCCTCACTAACTATTTTCCATAAACTCGAATGGCTATACCGTCCTTCTCCCTCCTCCTACCTTAAGCAGTGGGGGCGGGGTTTAGACGAAGAGGAAGGGGGTGAAGATGAGCATCTATGTGGCCCAATTATCTCTGGATTTTGCTTTACTAAAAACAGTTTCACCTCAGGAAACAATTTGGAGCACTTCCCTTACTCCCACCCGCGCAGATTCCACTTTTTTTTACTTTTCGTTTAATTTAAGTGCAAATTATTTACTTAAAGTTGATGGAAAATTGAAAAGCGTTAAAAATGATAATTTTGGGTAAATTATGTTGTGGCTGACTTTAACTTCATCTTACGAATTAAGCAATATCATTCGAAACAATTAAACGCTCAATTATAAATTTAACCTCAATCTTAAAATTTTTTTTTTTTTTGTGCAGTTGAAATTTATTTTTGCAATTATCTTATATTTTTAATTATTAAAACATTTTCTTTTTAAAAAAATTACAGGTTGAGCGGGAAGTGCACATTTTGACTTTAGCACTCAAATTCATAATTAATGCGGTATAAGGTAAGGTTTAATTATTCTATTAAAAAAAAAAGGTTAGACATTTTTACGGTATATTATAACTTTTTGGTGACGTCATTTTGGTGTAACAAAACAATAATTAGGAAAACAATCAAATTTTTCTATGACGGAATTCTCGATATAAGTTAACGGAATTCAGTGGTAAATAAAATTCACTTTGGAATGAATTTTTCAGCGAAGCAAAATTTACTGTACAGTACTGCGAATTTAATAAAAATATTAATTTATGTTTCCAGTTACCTATCAATATAATATAGGCCTTCTGTAACAGTATAACCAGTAAATGCTAAAAGTTTTAATAATTCAAAACTATAAAATGGTTTTAAAATTAGAAAAATGGCGCTTAAAATAACCAATTAATTAAATAACAAATGGTTGTCGTCTTGATTAATGTTTACATTGCAATGATTTTGCTCGTTTTTTCAATAGAGTATTTCCTCGTTAAAATCATAATAAAAAACCATTGCAGTAACTTTATAAGGCAAAATGCAATTGTTTAGAGAAATAACTCAAGTCCCTGTGTCAAATTTTAATAATAAAAAAAAAAGTATGAAAGTTTTTTTTATACAGTAGCTATTGTTTTTATAAAATCTGTAATTTAAAAAGAAATATTGGTGTGCATTTGTCATAATTTCTGTCACTTTAGTTTACAGATGTGATAACTGATCATAATACAGTTCAAAGGCAAAAGTCGCTAAGCAAGAGGCGTGCGCTGCATGGCTTAGGCGCTTTTGCTTTTGAAGTTATGCTCCTGAAGCTTTGCACGTAACACGTGTGTGAACTAAGGCGACGATGTTTTTGAACCACGGTTTAGCAGATGTTTGTTATCTCGAATCACGTGACTTATTGCTTTGAGCACTTCAGCAGCACTTGCTACTTGTTTCTTGTAAGCGATATTTTATCACAAAGCAATTTATATAAATTTTTGTCTTAGGCTATCGGAGACTGTCAACGACATTCTTAATATGACTCTAGTTGCGCTCGGAAAGTCAAACTTATTTCAACAAATTTTAAAATTAAGGAAGTTAGACAAGGTTCATTTAATCACCGCAAATTGAAAAAGTTTACGTAGAAAGCAAATCAAAAGTCCCATTTGATTTTAATATTTGGCTTGTTCTGAAATCGAGTTGGCATGGACCTTTTATCTAGTAAACCAGAAGAAAAGTTCTCAAATTTCGTTTAAAGCTTTTAATGGGCGAGATCTAGTGAAGCCGATTAAAGCGGCTATTTAATCGGAAATGACGAATATGATACTGTAATAAGGTTAGTGAAAACAATAATTTCGCTAGGTACATTAACTACCGTACTTATTAAAATAATAATTTATTGTTATTAAAGCAAAAAATTTGAATGGCCGATGATCTTGTGAGCGCTGATCAATTGCTTTCACTAACCTTTAATTTTTGGTTTTACCGGTAGGCCTACATACAGTATTAATTTACTTGTTACTCTTAATTCTTGTTAAATTTCACTTATTCAATAGATTTGAGCAAAATTTGATTACATGTACATTTAAATAAACTTTGAAAAATTCTTCCATTAAAATCGTATACATGTATTGTATAATTTCACGATATAGCCCAGCAACAATCAAAAAGTTAAAAGGTTTTACCAATTTAACAAATTTTTACCTTAACTAATTAGGCAATAATAATTACGAATAGAAAATGATCAATCAATTAAATTTAATTTTAATCATAAATGAAAGTAGAGCAATTCATTATTAAATTTGTGAGTTTTATTTTGCAAGATTATTGATAAACAGCGGCTTCCAAAATGCCGTTTTATTAAACATTCTATGTATATAGTGAACAAACAAACAATAAAAATGATAATTTATTGTAAAGAAATGAATTTTCTTCACAAAACGAATTTGAATAGAAAAATAAGTTTAAATCGATAAATTTGAAAGTTATTTATTTTTTATTTTACTATTCAAGTTAGCGGCGGTACTAGAGTAACTTATATTAGATCTAATTTAAATTTGTGAATAAAAGATTTATTTAAAAAAGAAAGAGGAGGCGAATAGCGAAAAAGGAGATGAAATTTTGAGGCCGGAAATGAATGACGCATCAAAAAATAGATGATCGCATTTTGTTGAGTGATGAAAAAAATGCAAAAAAAAAAAAAAAAATTTGGTATTACGAGTGATTTTATCTATTAATTACATAATCAGTTATCATATCACAATCGATGTATGAGACGCTAAAAAGAAATGTTTTTGAATGCAGAATATGATGATTCGATGCCGCTTATATCGACTTAATTAAACTATTTTTTTTTTAAACAAATACTCTAGAAAAAAATGTCTTTAATGGAGATTCAGACATTTGATTTGTTGAAGGAGATGCAGACGTTATTGTGTCGGTTCATTTGCGTATTTGTTAGAGAGAACTGGTTCGTTTTTTTTTTATTGTTTGCTTATTTTTTTGGGATTTTAATCTTCGTTACCACACAAATGACATGATGTGTGATATGTCGTGTGATACCACCAATCTCTTGCCATTTCAAATCGTTCAAAACAACTTTATTTTTCATTCTCTAATTTTACTCTTGTTACTTTTGATGCACCGCACCCTTGCAAAAAATAACAGAATAAAAATATTTGAAAGATCTAAAAAGATTTTTTTTTAATTAAAAAAAAAACTGTTTTTAAAGTACAATAGTTTAAAATTTTCTACTGTGTTAAATTCGTTTATTAAATTAGTTTTTTTTTTCCTAATTTGAAATTTTAATATTAATTTTTTTTAATGTTATAATTTTTTTAAAAGCATTTTCCTTTAAAAGGAAGTTGATAAATTTCAATTATATTTTTATCTTTAAGGACTATTTTTTTTGTATTAAAAAATGGATAAAAAATAATTGAGCCATTTATTTAATTGTTACATTTTTTTTATTGTTATGCAGAATCGAAAGAAGTTGAAAATGCGTCACAGTATAATAATAATACGGTACGCTTTTTCTTGTTACGCTTTAATAATTTTCGATACGTTATTCAAAATCCGTTTTAGTGCCAATTAAATATTATTGAATAATAAATAGAATCAGAATGACATTGCGCGTTTGTTTTATGGTCTTTTTAATGGCACCGGTATTTTGAAAGTTTCACATTAATTTTAGAATGTAAACATCGTCAAAACTAATATAACTAAAGCATTTTTACAATAATTTTTATTTTTAATTAATTTATTAAAATTTGAGTTTAAAAGTTATTCAAAATTAGAATTATAGAACTTTACAATTATTATGGGAACTTATAGGAGACCGAACTTGCTACTGAGTTTTTGGTTGGCAGTTATAGATTTGGATTGTTTAGATTGAGTATAGGAACAGTATTAAGTCGACTTTTTTTTTTTTTTTTTTAAAAAAAAGGAACGTCATGCAACGCCTAATAAAAACGTTTGCCATACTCTTTAATAAGAAAATTCTTATACGAGTTATATAAGAGTTTATGAACACTCATGTTATTGCAAATAATTTTTTTTTCGTTTAATAGATTCCATGTTATTACTGCCATCCAAAATGGTTGAAATGTGTTTAGGGCTTTTTAAAGAATGAAAGGTTTCAGTTGAAAAGTTGGCATAATATTAATTTATTTCTGCTTTGTTGCATTTTTACCAAAAAAAATTTAATTAATGCACGCGAGATCTAAAGCTTCTGTATTTGCAAACCGACTTTAATTGGTTCCGGTTTACCATTACAGTATTTGTTATTTTTGAAAAATTAATTTAATTTTTTATTGACAAAAAAAAAAATACATTACGAGTTATTGCCATCAATATTTTCATTCGCTCGGTCATAATTTTAGGTATATCTTTTCCCTTACGTTTGATATTAAAGTTGCGTTTAAATTTTGACCAGCGTCTTATTTTTCAATCAAAATAACGCATTTAGAAAAATAATAATATGTAACATAAATAGAAGAAGTTTACAATAGTTAATTGCGGTGCGCCTGCTGATTAATTTTTCTTAAAAATCGAAAATTGTATTTGGCCGGGAAATGTGTGTCAGTTCCTCATAAGACGATCATACTAGGATGATGATGATGATGTTGTTGTTGCTATTGTTTAGCCGAAGCAACACGTGACCAAAGCGGGTAGGCTACTTTTGTGATATTGAACAAGGGCGTTGCACCTATTTAAAAAATATTTAATTAAAAAAAAATGCTTAACGTCGTCTGCTCCCGACTGACACCTCCGAGTTTCATGTAAATAAATATAAATTATTATTTTTTTATTTGTCATGTTGTGAATTTGATGCGCCAACATTAATCACACTCATGACGACTTTGTTTCCGTCTTTTTATAGGAAAACAGTGACAGTAAAAGCCATATCGATGTAGCCAGTAGCCTACGGCTCGTAATGCTCATGCTACTAACTCGTTTTTTTAATTCATATTTTATAAACTTTATGCTGTAAAAACTTTTAATACGGTAATTGGTTTAGCTTTATTTTATTGAAAAACTTTACCTTTTTAAGAATAAGGTAGCTATAGCTGTGCTTTTCAATTTACAGCACTTACAAAATTAAAAATATTGCTCCTTTTCGTGAAATATTGTGGAAAATAGCGCTCCTGGTCGTGGACATATTGAAATAGTGTTTACAAAACGCAAGTAAAAAATCAAACAAAAAAAAAATCCGAAATTTTTTAAAGAATCTGTTTACACAGGTTTCATCAGTAATGTTATCAGCCCACAGGTCTTGACAAATTTTTCAGTAACTGTACAACGAAATGTACAGTACTTGTACACCGATTGTGTAACTGGCGCCTAATACCGCGAGTTATTTTTTTTCTGCGCTTTAGAATTTACTTGCATTTAATCGTATAAAAATGACTTAAAAAGAATTTTATTTAACGGTAAAATTTATTTTGTTGAAAAATAATGTGAACAATGTTTGCTACGCACTGCCGAACTTTGCATTTTTGAAATGACTGGAAATCGCAAGACGTATTTTCTCTTTTAAGATGCCGTAACAAGGTTGTGTACCAACTATTTAGAAAAGGAAGAAAATGGATTTTTTTTAATGTAAACAAATTTTGCATTCACAAAGAGAATTAAGTTATGCGACTGGTTTGATAATAAATGCCTACGCGGATAGTTGGTTTGCATAACGAAACTTTGTTGATTTTCTACGAGAATTTTCCAAAAATAGAACATTAAACGCTACTACATGTATGGCTTAGGTTGTACCTATCGAAAAATTCTTCTTAAACGATGCAATCGAAAAAATATTTTTCTTTTGCGAACTCGATACAATTTTAAAATAGTATTTGAACATGAATTTAATTATTTTTAAATATCTTTTTATCACGTTATCAGATTGTTCGTTGTAATTACGTTGGAATTTTAACCTTTTAAAAAATCATTGTTCATCTACAGTCGTTGGGCAAAATGGGTAAACACGATCACGAAATTGCAATCCATCAGAACGATTGTAGGCAACTTGAAACGTTTTCTTGTACAGTACAGTATTGTAAATGAGAAATCGTGTCTTTTGAATGACTTTTTTTTAAGAGCACCGAGCAGAAATGGCGAGTTAAGAAGACATACATGTTCTTTATTAATTAAATTTGATTAAAACCTTGCATTTTGGAATGATGGAAATGTTTGAGCAACTTTTAATTACAGCGTACTGGTAATTCTAAAGCATTCAAAAAGCAAATTTTACATTTAATAAAAAAGAAATATAATTTGTCATTCACGTTCTAATAAATGTGAACCGCAAAGTTATAATGATGAATTTACTGTATTTGAAACTTTGTTTACATTACAGTATTTTGGAAATTTCAAAATTAATTCTTGGGGTTAAAAAGTAAACACAGTTTTATTATTTACTGTAAGTTATTTAAGACGTGAATTAAAAATTATTAATTTCTTTTCTGTGAATTTTTAATTCTTTATCAAAAATATTAAGCAATTACAGTAAGTTGAAATTTTTTTATAAAGGGGAAAAATAAAATGTAGCGCGCTCCACTTTTAGCTGAACATGTTATAAATTATTCGCCAAAAATTGACTTTTTTGCTGTCACAAATCAACTCCAGACATGTAATTTTAAAGCCATTAAAGTAATGCTTCTATTATTTTTTATAAATTTTTATATAAAAATATAGTTATAAAAACTATTTTAACCTATTTACGTCGAGGATCAATTGTGATCTCGCTGTAATTTTGATAGAATCAATATTTTTCATTTCAAAATTTGTCTACTTCCGGTTCTCCAATTGACTATTTTAAAGGTACCGTTAGTCAGAAAAAAAAATCCGCGATTTTGTTTTTCGATTGTACACTGTAAATTGGTTGTTGGTTTGGTGTAAATAGCATTGTTCAAAATGGGTGTAGGAGTGATGTGAATGGCTTTGCAGGTGAACTACCTCTCTCTCACACACATACAAACAGATAAAAATAATATTATATCATATTTGAAGAAAGGAGAAGACGCAAGGTTTTTGGACTTAACGAAAAAGGTCGGAGGTGATTTCACCTTTAACACCTCACGTTCAATACAACTGACAATTGAATCAACAAGGTTAAAAATTATTTAAAAAAAAAAATACATTTCTTAGAAAAAAAACACGGGAGACACGTTCAAGTACACTATGAGCCATTTCGATTATTTAGTTAAAGTGCAAATTTGAGAGAGGAGTATTAAAACATTCTTTTTCTCTATTCAACTTTATTTCAAATTAACTTTTAAGGTTATGTCAATGTTAATTACTAACAATCGTGTTTTATGGATGATAATTACTACTGCTAACCTTATTTAGTCTCTTACACACGCTCGCTTTACTTTTATGTAACTCGGAAAAGATGTTTAATTATTATTCTAATTTTGTCACTTTTTTTCTCGAGAAATTGACACGTAGTCTACACAACGTGAATCGATTGAACAGCAGTTTTTTTTTCTTCCTTCTTTCTTTCTATAAATTGTTTTAAAGCTGATAACGCGTTTCCTATCGACGAGATTCAATTATATGCTAATTACGTAAATGAAGCGCGCTTTTGGATGGTGCAATGTTCACTGTTTTTAAATGACACAATTAAAACAGTAGAAAATGAACGGATGTACTGTAATTGACAATTACAAACTCGTCTACTGAGCAATTTGCAATTGCAATTTATTTTCAAACATTAGTTGTGTATTTTCGAAAATGTGATTTCATTATCAAAGCAAAGTTTTCTAGCAATGTCAATGAGCTTGTTTTGATTGCTCGAGCAATTTACTTTTTAATGCGAGTTTCTAACTTTAATCAGTTTTATTTTTGTCATTATTGCGAACCAAATACATTTTAATAGCCTTTCTTTTGCAGTCCTTGAACGAAATGGTATGGCATCAAGCGAAATAAGTTTTACTGTACTCGGTTCACTTGTATATTATTTTCATTTTAACGTCATAAAAGTAGATTGGCATAATGCTGGTTATTTGCTTTTTCACGACGTCAAAATGAGGCTAAACCTATGCTGTGTGAGTAGTAATGTTCCGTCTATATTTTACAAGAACCGGAAAAAATACAAGTACCAGTATATACAGTGGGTAAAAAAAGTATTGGCAATGCATGTTTTTTAAGCAGAAAACTGAAAAATAAATAAATAATTATAA
>JAQGAZ010003555.1:0-11312 GCA_034692225.1 Polydesmus complanatus
TTATTGACAAAAAAAAAAAAAAAAAAAATTTGATATAAAAAGAAGCGTGGGGTGCATGATATAAATTGTTGTGAACTTTTTCATCTGTAGGTAGCTTATTTTTAAAGGTCAAGTTATGATATTACCCCACGCTTTACAGTTATGATAGCACCCCACGCTTCTTTTCATATCAAATTTTTTTTTTTTTTTTTGGTCAATCACTTTATTCTAATTTTAAGGTTATTAAAAAAATTTAATTGTATCTAGAGACTGTTGAACAAAATCTGTATATTTAAAAATTATTTTCTACTTTTTAGTGCACTGAAAGCGTATTTTTTAGTTTTTTAAACTATCTTTTTATTTTTTATTTTTTAGTTTTCAAGTTTTTTTTATTTGTACACTTTTTTTTGAAGTGTAGAAGTAATGAGAAGACTCAATTCTTGGCATTTTATATTCAACAACATACTTAAAATTATTTCATTCATATTTTCGTAACCTAGCCATTTCATTTAATGCATCAGCATTACATGGAACTCTCCCTGTCAGCTTTGAACAATCAAGTTCTTCTATTTGGATGCCATTCAGTGATTTTACACGACTGAGAGCTACATAAGCTTGTCCAGCAGCAGAGAGTCGTGGACCCAAATAAACAACTGCATAATCTACAGTACAGCCTTGCATTTTGTGCACAGTTGATGCCCAACTCAAAATTAATGGCAGCATTCGCCTTTCAATGGTACCATGGCTGTATTTTGCAGAAAACTGTATTGATATTGGTTTAATTAAATGTATACCATCTGGACCAAAATCAACACGGACTGATGGAATGTCTTTATCATATACTTGATCATGTCGGAAATATGGCCAGATAATCTCATTGATAATACCCATACTGCCATTAACTAAGCCTTTTGCCACATCAATATTTGATCTTAACATTACTTTGGCTCCAACAAAAATTTTCAATACATTAGGAAGACCTCCTGTTTTATTGATGTCATCAGGTATAACAGAGTCTAAAGTTTTATTACCTAGATTTCGTGTAGCATCAATCAGTTGGTTTTGTGCATTTATAGTATAAATATTCGTACCTTTTTTTTCAAAATAATGAAGAACTTTGTCATTGTGTTTATTTACTTGATTATTTGTTGGGTAGATTCTTAATGCTTTTTCAATTGAGAATTCATTGGTAGCATCTGTTGAAACCTTTTCTAGAAGTATTGTAAGATGCTCAGATGTCAATTCTCCAACTCTCAAAGCATTTAATATATCAATGAATGTTGTGTCCCCTTGTTGTCACATGTTTTGTTTAAGTTCGACCAGCTTAAACAGCCGCCATAAATGTGTAGCTGGCTTCATATATTCTGGTTGTTGAAAAACTTGCTTTCCTCTCACAGGTGGTAACTGCATTAAATCACCAAATAATAAAACATTAATGCCTCCAAAACATTCATCTGGATTTTTTAGTTGTTTCAGACGGGAGTCAATCATGTACAGCATTTCATAAGGAACCATAGAAATTTCATCTATTATAAGAAATTCAATGTTTTGCCATAATTGACGCATTACTTTTAAATAGTTACCAGTAAGAAGTGGCATATTGACAATGGCTCCATCTTTCTGTACAGGTAATTTTAGTAGGCAATGTAATGTGGCTCCACCAACCAATCGTGCTGCAACTCCAGTAAGAGCACCAACTTTAACTGCTAATTTTCTATAACACCTGTTAATTTGATTTTTCAACAAGGCAAATAGAAAAGTTTTACCAGTACCAGCTCCACCAGTTATGAAAATTCTCTCTTATTTTCTTTCATTAAGTTTTTCTTTCTTAAGTTGGTTCTTTATACTCTCTGTAATATAAATGAATAGTTGCCTTTGATCCATATTCATGGCTTTTTTTGCCATTTCAAACTGGTCATTATCCATATTCATATGTGGCAATTCTTCTTGTTCATCTTCAGTATTTATTATTGTTGGCTGTTGCAAAATTTCAAATGCATGCACTTGATTAAATGCCCTTTCAAGCTGTTGGTCACACTCTCGATGTTGCTGCATATGCTCATTTATTGCCTTCAGTTGATCTTCTCGAGCTAAAAAAGCATCTTGAGCATTATGAAAACCTTCAAGTAATTCAATTTCTGACCGATAAAACATATATTGAACTAGCAAGCTGTAATAATAGCTTTCAGGATCTGATGAGGCTATAAAGTATGGCACTCTCACAACTGCAGGAACATTTCTTACAGTCATTTTGCTATTATCTGTCAAAGTAATTAGTTGACGACGGATGTTTGATTTTACTTCATAAGCATCATGATCAATGCTTTCGTCTGTTTCACTTGTCTTTTTTTGATAGAAAGGTTCAAACAATATTGCAAACTCTGTAAGACTCATATTTGAGAAATCAAATTGAGAATGTTGCAAAGGACGTTTTTCATACCTTTGAAAGATGTTACTACAATAACCAGTGGCATGTCCAGTTGTATCAAATTGTAAGACTCTATATCGAAGTTCTGGTTTTCTTGTATTAAGAAACACACAGCTTCGTGAACTATCACGTAAAGGAATGTGACACAGACGATAAGCACATTCAGCAGCTGATATCTGTCTTTCATGAAGAATCTTCATGCAAATCCGAAACAGTTTATGTGAAATATCAGATTCATCACGTTGTATTTGTTGTATTGCTTGTGCTAATCCTGTATCTACTCCTACAGGTTCTCCTTTAGACAAGTACTTTGCAATATAGTATGCTATTGCTTCATTAGAACTGCATGGCTGAATATCCATATTACCTGTCCATAGTTTCAATAAATCTGGATGGTAATTATTTACATGATCATCTTCTTTTCGACGTTTAAGCAAACAAATTCTTCCTCCATTAGAAATAAACTCCTTTGAGGAATGAGACACTATTCGAGTTTCAGTGCATTGTTGTCGTGGAAAGTTAAATCGACATATTATGGAGGTATTATTTTTGTTCTTACAAGTTTCTGTATGATGATGAATTTGGCATTTTTTGACAACCTGATGTAATTCTGGATCTTCTTCTACTGAAGGCATTTTACAAGAGCAGTTATGGTCAAGAAGATTAATTCCTTCCTCCGTATCAAACTGTCGATGATCTTCTATCCAAATTATTATGTGAAGGTGTGGACTGCCACGATTCTAGAATTCAATGCGCCACCAATAATCTTTCACTTTTCCTTTGAAAACTTCACTATTATTTTTAATATACTTCATCAGGCCATTAACTCTAACCATAAAATGGCGACTTAATATTACAGGGTATTTTTCAATAAGCTGCTGTGTCTCATTAAAACTGAGAGTACTGGGATCTACATCAGGCCTACCATCAGCTATTAATAATGCTTTTCTTTGATCTAACCAGTTTAGATCATTTGAGCTAAAGGTTAGAAAATATGTTGGAGGTCCCAAACATCTAATTTGTGCTAGGAGGTCATTTAAAGCTGTTCTCCAGTAAGCTGCAGATCCTCTTAAATTTTTCACATAAAGATGAATATCTTCAATTGCTCCATGTTGATTAACAGTTTTTTTTCCACATGCTGATATAGTACTTTTTACTCTATAATATTCAAAGAATGATAAGGCATAAAAGAGATAATCATTGCGTTGAAATCTAGTGTCACTGCCCAATATTCTATATTGAAAATAATCTAGTGCTGTGATATTCACTGGCCTTGGCTCTTTAAAGCCATTTTTTCCATATGGAAATAAAAAATACCAAGCAAATTCTTCTGATTTTATTTCATGAGCTACATTTACTATATTATCAGTTGTCTTGCGGATGATTTGATTCAGGTTTTGTGAAACATGAAATTCATCTTCAACATTTGGTTGCATAACATCAATAGGTGCCATTACTGATGTCTGCAGTGGAATTATTTGATGTATCTGTTGTTGAAGAATAGGAATTGTTGAACTTGATGCTGTCTTAGTAACCTGTGGTGTTTGGTTTATCATCTTACCCACATCAACGTCAAGTGAGACAAACAGTTCAACATCTATGAAATCTATTGTAAATTGCAAATTTTTATTACTTGTTGTATGCTTACAAATCCTCACAAACTCATCTAAATTATCACATTCAATAATACAACCTCTTCCTTTGTCTTTAGCCTTTGCACCTTTAGGACCACATGAATGAGAAACGCTAAAGTAATACTTATCATTATAATGCAGAACTCCAAATGATTTTCTTTGTGATATCAATACTCCTGCTTTATGATTCTTGAAAAGTTCTATAAAACCCTGGCGAAGAGAAAATCCAAAGTTTGGTTGATTTACTTGATCATTTAAACTTCCAAATATGCTTGGTTCTTCATCAAAGTTTATTTTAAATTTTTTGTTGAACATTATAAAGCAATCTTTAATAATGTTGAAATTCTGTACAAGCAAGAATCCATCATTGTGGATAGGATAAGCATCAGGATTTAATTCTGTTTGTGCTCTGATATTGCTGTAAATTGTATCACCTTCTTTCATATTTAAATTGAGGATGTCTGTTGACCAGTATTTAGGATACAGAAAGGAGGCTCTTACAATATTTGCTAAGACCATAGTACAACATTGAACTCCTGCAAACCCTGATTTGAATATGTCTTGGTTGGCTTGATGCCATGCAGCATGTAAAACTCGTGATAATTTGCAAATTGGAGTCTTATAATGAGTATCATCCTGTGCAGTTTCACCATTGATCTTGACAGTATTCTGTTCCATAGGTTCTTGTACATCTTCATTGATTTTAACATTGTTATCAATGGAGACTTCTTTGTAAAGTGGAACAAACAGTTCAACATCAATGAAATCTATTGTAAATTGCACATTTTTATTACTTGTTGTACGCTTACATATCCTCACAAACTCATCTAAATTATCACATTCAATAATAGAAGCTCTTCCTTTGTTTTTCGCCTTTGCACCTTTAGGACCACATGAATGAGAATCACAAAAGTAATATTTGTCATTATAATTCAGAACTCCAAATGATTTTCCTTGTGATATCAATACTCCTGCTTTATGATTCTTGAAAAGTTGTATAAAACCCTGGTGAAGAGAAACTCCAAAGTTTGGTTGATTTACTTGATCATTTAAACTTCCAAATATGCTTGGTTCTTCATCAAAGTTCATTTTAAATTTTTTGTTGAACATTATGAAGCAATCTTTAATAACATTAAAATTTCTGCAAGCAAGTATCCATCCTTATGGATAGGATAAGCAGCAGGAGTTAATTCTGTTTGTACTCTGATATTGCTGTAAATTGAATCACCTTCCATCATATTTAAATTAAGAGTGTTAGTTGACCAGAATTGTGGTGAAAGAAAGGAGGCTCTAACAATGTTTGCCAAGACCATAGCACAACATTGAACCCCTGCAAACCTTGATTTGAATATGTCTTGGTTGGCTTGATGCCATGTTGCATGTAAAACTCTTGATAATTGGCAAATTGGAGTCTTATAATGAGTAGTATCCTGTGCAGTTTCACCATTGATCTTTACAGTATTCTGTTCCACAGGTTTTTGTACTTTTATTATATCATTTTCATTTAATATAGCATTATTATTGATAGAGACATCTTTGTAAAGTGGATTGTTTGCTATTAACCAATTTAACGCATCATATACTTTTTCTTTACATATAGAGAATTGTCGCGTTACATTAATATTTTCAAGACACTCAGTAACAACAACTATACCAGCAGTGCTTGATGGTCTTGGTAGCATGTTGGGCAGGTTTTCAGTAACCTCAAAAATATCTTGAGCAAACAAAATTGCCTGACCTCGAAAACCATATTGTCCAAATCTACCACTTAATTTAATAATTTTAATGAATGGAACAATACGTAAAATCAATCTTTGTTCAGGTTGTGACAAAATTTTAATAACTTCTGGAATAGGACCTGGGTCAAGATTATTCCAATAAGATTTAGATGGTGAAAAAATTTTATTTGAATTTAAATGATTTTTACATCGGCCACAAACAATTAAGCAGTTTTTTTGCTTAAGTTCATCAGGCAAATAGGGTGCTATTGTGGTGTTAACAGACCATTTGCTGATCTGATGAGGATAACATCGTTTAGTGCAAACTTCACAAAAGTTATTACAAAAGGTGTTAATGGCTTGTATAAAAGCCATTTTATCCATCCTACATAATCTTTTGGATTCCTCTTTATGCTGCAAATGAACTTCTTTGTCTCTCTGTGTTTGTGAGACTCGATACTTGGCACTATACTGCCGCATCTGCTTCAAGCAAGTTGCCCTGGCTTCTTCAGATAGTTTAGCCCGATACTTAGCATTATGCTGTCACACCTGTTTCAAGCGAGCTGATCTGTTTTCCTCTGATTGTGAGGCTCGATATTTCTTCATATAATTTCTTTGATATCTTTTCTGTATTAATTTTGTTTGTAAATCATTTTCTTTTTTTATATATTTTGTTTTTTTTGGTGTTATAGTTTTATTTTCTTCCATTGTTATTCCCACGAGTAGCGGACAATTTAACAGTCAACCCTCCCAGAGGCCCGGTAAAAAGGTAAGGCTATTATACAACAGGGTGTGCCAGTATCCCTGAGGTTGACGCTAGCGACAAGACATTTTTAACCACCCTCTTGCCATTCATCCCTCGGCACATTTCTCACCAATATATTGGATTGGGTGGATTTTAAATGGTTTTCTTTTCCTTTCATCTTCTCAGTACCACAAAATATTAAAAAAAACTTTCCAAATTTTTTTTTCCTTTTCAGTGAAACAATATATTTTTATTTTTAAATGTTATTTAATTTTTTGATTTGGATAGGGTCACATAAGCAACTGTACTATTTAATGTTTTAACATTTTATTGTAATAATTTTTTTCTTATAAAAACTTCCCTAATAGCTGGCAAATGAATAAAATGTAATATGTTATTAGAATTTTGATAAATTAATTAAGGATAAGGAAAAAAATGTATGTACAGTATTTGAAAAAGCACCATGTACGACATGTCATACATGGCCCGCAATGGCCATGTACAACATGTCGAACATGGCCCACTAGGGCCATGTTCGAAAAAATTGACAAAGGACATGGGAGACAATGTGTGTATTCCAAAAAGCACATGTCATACATAATGTGACAAATATACGTCCAGATTTGACTGGAATCATCGTGATATTTTAATCTCCATCCCGATGTCTCAAGAAAACATCTTGACATAAAATTGTCCCGTTTTCCCAAACAGCGAAAAATTTGGTGGGCTGGCTTGGTGTAGGAAGTGCTTCTTTACTACAGTTTGCTAGATTTTAAAGGACATGGCGCAAAAAGTATCCTAAATTTGTCTTTTTTCCATAACAATAGCTTCTTTTTATACAAAATTAACATAAATGGATAAAAAAATATTTTGTCCAAAAAAAGGCTTAAAAAAAATGATATTAGATAATAATGAGTTTTTGAGGCGCATTTTTATTATCTAATATCATTTTTTTTTAAATCTCAACTGAACTCATTAAAATGTATGAGATGGCTGAGATGGGCAAGCTTAAGTAGTGAAATCAAAATTGCGTTTCCTTTATGAATCGGCCCTACTAATTGACATAAATGAAGCAACGTCCTGGTTTGACTCAAAAAATAAATGATCCTGTTAGTCATAAATAAATGATCATGTTAGTCATAAATAAATGATCATGTTAGTCATAAATAAATGATCATGTTAGTCATAAATAAATGATCATGTTAGTCATAAAAAAACATGAATTTTCAAAATCTGTAAAAATTAATAAAAATTCTACATCGTCAATCGGAAATTAAATGAAACTTTTATTCACTACTGACTAATAAAGAAAAAAATACTGTAGTATTATTTCATTAAAATAATAAATTAACGAATAATGAGGGGGGGGGGGGAGGAATGTGCGAATTCAATAAAGCACATGTCATGGCAAATACGCCCATTTTAAAAATCTGTAAAAACTACTCAAAATTGTTCATCTATCATAAATTCCTGAAAAACACAATTTACTACTGACTAATAAAGAAATAAATCGCATTATTTCATCAAAATAATGATAAATTAATAAAGGATTGCGGAGAAAATGTGTATCAGAAAAAGCACGTGTCAACACCAAAAGCACACATTTTCAAAATCCGTAAAAATTATTCAAAATTCTAAATCATCAATCAGAAATTCCATTATAATAAAATTCAATATTGACTAACAAAGCAATAAATCGTATTATTTCGTAAAAATATTGGTAAATTAATAAAGGATAGCGTAGAAAATATGCGTATCAAAAAAAGCACGTGTCAACGCCAAAAGCACACATTTTCAAAATCCGTAAAAATTATTCAAAATTCTAAATCATCAATCAGAAATTCCATTAAAATACAATTCAATATTGACTCAATATTGTATTATTTCGTAAAAATATTGATGAATCAGTGAATAATTATTGCTGAGAAAATGTGCTCTCAAAAACCAAACGTGAGGTGCACTTTCCACCACCATTCCTTTCAGAGTTTGTTGCAGTTATGCGTGGCTTAGGTTGCTAAACTTCAGAGGAGTTGATCATACGACAGCGCTACTGAGCTGAAGGGAACGCTATTGTAATATTCATATGGAAGCGCTCCCTACTGCGTTCTTAGCTGGGAAGAGTCAATTGAAAGAAGGGAAAATGAAGTGTAGTAATGTAGTAGAGGAGTAAGAACGATCGGGGCGTCGATTATCATAACCATATCGATAACGATTTCGATAACGATCATAACGATTTCGAAAAAAAAAAAAAAACTATGGCGCCTGCATTTGATTTGAAAAGAACTTTTATTTGTGATTCGTTTTGACTTTCAGATATCATGTATTAATCTTATCCGATGGAAAGTTTTATATTTTAATGTTATCCATTTTGATCATGTGCAGTATGCTTGGTTTTTTTTTGGTCATTTGTATTTAGGACAAAATTTTTTAAATACGTTTAAATTTTTTTGTTTCTACTTGTAAGTTTTTAAAAATGAATAAATCAGTAAAATTTTAAAAAATGCATTAATATTTTTACAATTAAAATTTAAATTTATCAACATCTCCAATTTAATAATGAGAAACAAAATGTAGCATATTACCTACTCCACTGAGTCGGCACATGCTAACGCGCGCACGTATTGTTGACGTTTGAAAGCGAACATCCAGTGTGGCCTAGTCCGGATGTCGTCATCTGCCATAGGGTTAATAAAAATATCGTTGCGCGGGTCATAACAATGTCATGCCGACTTACTTGAGGAGATTTTATGCTACAAAAATTTTGGTTTCTCATCACTAAATTGGAGAAATGTAAAATTATAAGATAAAGAAATTAATGCATTTTAAATGAAATTTATTTATCGCATTTAATTTTAATTTTTTTTTTATTTTTTTGATGGCGTATTATTATTATGTATTTTTTTGTAATTTTATTTAAAAGAAAAATATTGTTTTTTTCATTAAAATGATCCCATATTGATTCGAAAATGTAAACAAAAGAAGAATAATTGTGCCCTGTTTCAGGGGCGGCACAAAAATGTAAACAAATTATTATCTATCTGGTGACGTGCTCAGAAGGTAGAAGGTAGAAATGTAGAGAAACGACTAAAAATGAGGCGTCCGGACCAAAGTGGATTAAGTTCAAACATCTCCTTTTGAGAAAATTAGCAAACAAGTTTATGGACTTGATCCACTTTGTAACTCAATGTCTCAAATTTAAGAAACGGAGATTTTGTCCCCTCACTCTAGACGAAAAGTCCACCACCCCGATAATGAATTTGAAACATTCCTTTATTAAACGAGGTCGCGTTAGGTAGAGCGGGTCGCACTGGTAACATAAGGTAGCGCAGATAGCATTATGTAGCGAGAGGTAGAACAGGTAGCGGCGAGGTTTTTCTTGACGAGGAGCTGTCATAAATAACGGAACGCAAATCGAATTACTCTCATACTACCAACTCAAACTAAAAGAAAGCGTTTAATAATAAAAAGATAAATTTTAAGCCAAAAAAAATTAAAGGAAAATATTTTTTTTTGTTTTAAAATTCAAAATTTAAAGTCAAAGAAAAAATATGAATTTTAAGTAAGAAATGAATTCTCACATTAAACAAGGTTATTTAATGAAAGGGAATTATTTAAATTAAATACAACATTTAAACAATAAAAGTATTAAATCATGTCCTGAGAACCTGGAAATAAAAAGCCTATACACACAAATTATATAATTAAACAATAAATAAGCCTAGTGACCCAGAGTTAAAAATATCAAAAATAAAAAAAAAATTAAACACAAGAATTTTATTTGTATAGAAAAACTCGAAAAAGATTTTAAACTTTAAAAGGAATATAATTAATTAAATATAAATTAAATCCCCAAAAAAGAATTAAAATTATTTAAAAAAAAATTTTAAAATTAAAGAATGTATTAAAAGAAAATATTAAACATAGTACAAAAAAATTATAAAAGTGTTTAAAATCTAAAGAAAACATTTCTAAAAGAAATTTACAAAAAGTAAAAAAAGATAAAAAAATACAAAATTAAAAAAAGTTTCAAGAAAAGAAATTATTTAAACATAATATATAAGAATTATAAAATTACAATAAAAAAAAACAGTTAAAAGTAGTGTTCAAAAAAAAAATCGAAAATATCGAAAAGTATCGAAACTATCGCACAGCATCAAACTATCAGAAAGTATCGAAACTATCGCAAAGTATTGAAAACTATCGCCAAGTATCAAAACTATCACAAAGTATCGAAACTATCACAAAGTATCGAAACTATCACAACTTATCGAAAACTATCAAAATATAAAAAAAAAAATCGAAACTATCAAAAAGTATCAAATAGTATCGAAAATAAGTATCAAATATTAAATTTAAACCTCAAAAAAAAAATTAAATATTTAAAAGAAATATAAAATTTCAATAAAAAAAAATTTTATGGAAAAAAAATTTAAAGAAATTATTTTATATCTTTTTTTAAATACGCTTTTATTAGCTTCACCTGACCGTATGAATGTAACTCGATTTTGACTATAAATTAAATTTTTTTTTTTCTATAAATTAATTTTTTTTTTTTTCAATAAATTAAACTTTTTTTTTTTTCATTTATTTGAAATTATTTTTTATTTAAATTTAAAAACTTGTCCGTCTCTGGGGTTTGAACGCGTATCTTCCACATCATCCTTAGCACCTTCACAAACTACACCATGAGCAATTCTTATGATATGTTGCATTAAATCTCAGTGTAATAATTTGTAGGGGAAAAATAATAATAACTGTAGGTCAACAACCTATTCCTCCATTGCCATGGAGGAATACATTGAATAGGA
>JAQGAZ010003556.1:0-11310 GCA_034692225.1 Polydesmus complanatus
AAAATTTTCAAAAAAAAATTTTCAAAAAAAAATTTTCAAAAAAAAATTTTCAAAAAAAAATTTTCAAAAAAAAATTTAAAAAAAAAAATTTTCAAAAAAAAATTTAAAAAAAAAAAGTTAAAAAAAAAAAAAAAGTTTAAAAAAAAAAAATTTTTTTTTCAATGAACGATTTTGAGAATTTATTAATGAAAGACTTTGAGAAAATGGATTTTTGGGATTTAGTTAATCATTTTAACAATTAAGAAAGCTTAATCAGAATATTTTTTTTAATTAGTGAACGACTATAAAATGTTAGTAATAGTCTAGTATACATTACTATCTATAGTGAGACTATAATAGTGATCGAACGACTTTCCCATAAAAATGACAAATTATTGTATCATACGAAAAGTAGAACAGGTGTCGCATAATAAAATTATTTCTAGAATTGTTTACTCGATCACCGCGAGGCATTGTTTACCCTCCGAATGACGAATTTCTCATCAACATTATTAATAATAATTTTGTACACGTCGTTTGTGTGTGTTTACGTGATGTGTCCGAGAGTTCGATGTCATCGTTTTCACCGTTTCTCTCATTCAAAATGAAAGTTTGGCTAACTTTAATTTTAATTCATTTAGCGCTCGTCGGATGCGAAGATGAAGTGGCAGAAGATGAGCAATCGACGAGTTTATTACCATCGAATATTTCCGAAAGATGTCGCAGGGACTTCATGTTGTTCGAGCGAATGGCGAGTGGACCAACTGCCCTCAATATCACCTGGGCCCACTACAGTAACTATTAATTAAGAGTAATTTAAGGGGAAAGGAGTTAACAGCAATCCATTTGTTTACTTTTTGAAGGAAGTCTAACTTTATAGATGCAAAACGAGTTTTATGAATTATTGTTAATGTGAGTTTTATTGTTATTCGAAAAGATTTTGTTAGGAATTTTTATCAAATTTAATGGAGCTAAATCAGAGATTCTCCTTAGATATAGTATTAAAAATAAAGTAAAATCTATTGAAACTACTCAATAACTTACAAACATTATTTATAAATTCCTTCAAAAAAACCATCGAAAACAATTTGAAACTATAAAAACACTTTTTGAATGATATTATAAAACTCTAAATATCATTGAAATCCTCTTTCAATAACATTTAAAATATTTGATAACCGTTAAAACACACTACAACCTTTAAAAACATTTTTTAAAAGCTAGCTAAAACTTCCAAAAACATTAAAAACACTCTTTAAATGCTTTTAAAACCTCTCAAAAACTTTCTAAAACCATTGAAAACATTCCTTAATTGATATTAAAGCACTCTATAAAGTATTACAAATTTCTATAAGGCATTAAAACATTCTTTAAATGGTAATAAAACACTCTGTAAGACGTTAAAACTCTTTAAAGCAATTAAAAACACTTTATATGCTATTATTATGATTCTAAAACCATTAAAAACACATTTTAAACTCATTTAAAAATGTTACTAAAACACAAAACATCATTAAAAACGCTCACAAAACCATTAAAAACACTTTTCAAACTCCATAAAAACACATTTTAAACTCATTTAAAAATGTTACTAAAACACAAAACACCATTAAAAACGCTCACAAAACCACCAAAAACACTTTAAACAAAGCACATTTAATACAATGTCATTGAAATTCGAATAAGTGAAGAGAAGTAGAATGTAATCTTTAGCTGAAAAATGAGCTCTTAAAACGTTCTTCTCATCACGTCTGTCAAAATTATTATCATCCGTTTATTGCTGCAAATTCCTTTATTACATTACAATTAAAAAAAGGAGCTGTTAATAATAATTATTATTATTGTGTTGTAGTGAAGGACGCGTACGGAGGAGTTTCGTCCGGAATTATTCAAAACAACTTTTACATGTTGGGGGACTTTGAGGAGTGTGTGGGGATCGAAGTGGACTCCAGCGGGAACAGAACCTCCAGCTTCTACGGCCAGTTTTGTTTCGTCACCCTCACTCCGAAAATATCGGACACGGTATAATTTAACGAAAGCTATAGAACATGTCATTCGATTTATTTTAAATTTATTGTTGTGATTCTCGTTTCCAGCATACGTTTCAATTGGGAACGTGTTCTCCTTCCACCTGCTCCGCCCACGAACTGCTCATTTTATTTCGCACCAAAGGTATTATTATTATTATTATGCCTAAATAATTATAATACCGTATTATTGTATATACAATATCTAATGAAAATAACAATAGTCAAATAATAATGAAGTTTTAGAGTGGGTATTTTGGGAAAATTTGAAGCTTAATAATAATTAAATCCGAGTTTCATTACGATACATGACATTGTAATGTAAAATGAGTTCAAATTTAAAATAATAATAAGTTGATTTTTATTAGAAGCGAATTTAATTAGTACGTTTGGTCAGTTTTTATATGGTTTTGTATTTAGATTTTATAAGAGTTACATAGTCTGTTTTTAAGGAGTGGTCAGTTTTAATGGAGTTTTAAGGTCCGTTTCTAGGGATTTTAACGTATAGGAAGTTGCATTAGCAATTTAAATGGATTTTTATGCTCTCCTTTTTTAGTGATTTTATACGTAGTATTAAAAGAGTTTTATGGTAAATGTTTGAGAGTTTTGTGGCCTGCTTTTAGAGCGTTTTATGGTCTGTTTTTATAGATCTGTGATCTGTTTTTAGAGTTTTGTGGCCTGTTTTTAGAGAGGTTTATGGTCTGTTTTTATAGTTTTGTGATCTGTTTTTATAGTTTTGTGGCCTGTTTTTAGAGAGTTTTATGGCCTGCTTTTAGAGAGGTTTGTGACCGGTTTTTAAAGAGTTTTGTGGCCTGTTTTTAGAGATATTTATGGCTGGTTTTTAGAGAGTTTATGGTCTGCTTTTAAGGAGTTTTGTGGTCTCTTTTTAGCGAGTTTTGTGGCCTGCTTTTAGAGAGGTTTAGGGTCGGTTTTTATAGAGTTTTGTGGCCTGCTTTTAAAGAGTTTTGTGGCCTGTTTTTAGAAAGTTTTGTGGTCTGTTTTTATAGAGTTTTATGGCCTGCTTTTAGAGAGGTTTATGGCCGGTTTTTAGAGAGTTTATAGTCTGTTTTTAAAGAGTTTTGTGGCCTGTTTGTAAAGAGTTTTGTGGCTTGTTTTTATAGAGTTTTATGGCCTGCTTTTAGAGAAGTTTATGGCCGGTTTTTAAAGAGTTTTGTGGCCTGTTTTTAGAGATATTTATGGCTGGTTTTTAGAGAGTTTATGGTCTGCTTTTAAGGAGTTTTGTGGTCTCTTTTTAGCGAGTTTTGTGGCCTGCTTTTAGAGAGTTTTGTAGCCTGTTTTTAGAGAGGTTTAGGGTCGGTTTTTAGAGACTTTCAAGACAGTTTAATGTTTTTAAAATGTTTTGCGCTCAGTTTTTAGAGTAATTTGAATTTAATCGCAAGTTTTGTTTTTATTATTATGAAATTTTATATTACGACTTCTTCAAGTATTTAATTATTATTACTTCCAATAAGATTTTCTTCTTCGTTTTTTTTTAACAGAATTAATCTGAACTTTTATCATAAATTTTAATTAATGGTTTTTACTACTTATTTACAGGTTTAGATTCCATTTACAACATAGCGATTGCTGAAAATTTCTGCCAAACGAAAAACAGTCAACGGGAATTAGACAGTGTCGATATTGGAATCTGGTAAATTACTCGTACTAATTACTTTTAATTATTTATGCATATTTTTAATGACTATAACAATTACCGTATTACAAAAGTTGTAATGATTATATTTTCAGCGCGCTGGTCTTAATCATTCTTTGCTTGACCGTCGTAGGAACTGTTTTCGGATTCTACGCGGATTCCACACAACCTAAAAGCTCAACCAGTTAACTTATAACCCCCCTTGTTAATTAGAATTAAAAAGTTTTAAAATTACTTTTTTGGTTTTTTAGTAGAAAAAGTTTCGGCGTGGAAAGTTTGTTTATTGGGATTTTCAGCCAGAATCAACTCGAGAAGAGTGTTCGGCAACTTAGAAAACAGCAAAGACCTGTCCGTGTTGCACGGTTTAAGAGCCATTAGCATGTCCTGCGTGGTCATAGGACACACCTACTACCTCACCCTCCTCAACTTCAGTTCGAGTAAGGCCCGCTGGGTTCGCTTTAAGCATGTTTTACTATATTATTATTATAGTTTTTTGTTAATAGAAAATCCGTCATCTACGATGGAAATCCTTAACCACAAATACGCTTCTCAAATCTTGGTAACGTCTGAATACGCGGTCGACACCTTTCTATTCATAAGGTACATTATTATAAAATTATAATAAATCAATAACTAATAAATTGATTGATTGAGACTTTATTGAAATTCCGCAGCGGTTTTTTAACGTCTTACGGACTTTTGGCTAAAATGCACACCCAAAAGAAATTCAATTACCTTTGGCATTTAATTCATCGCGTCATTAGGTAAAAATTAGAAATGAAATATTAATACCTCCAATCCATTAATTAATTTTTAATATGGAATAGATTATCCCCGGCCTATTTGTTCATCATCGCTATCATGTCGGGTCCTTACGACATCTTCTTCAGAGGTCCAATGGTTCCGGCCTTAAAGATCGATCAAAACGCTTGCAGACAGCAGTGGTGGACGCACGCGCTCTTCATCAACATCTACATTCATCAAAAACAAGAAGTATACCATTAAATTTTAATAATAAAGAGGCTTAATAAAATCCAAAATGTCGCATAGTGTTTGCCGCAAACGTGGTATTTGTGTTTGGATTGGGTCTATTACGCTCTTTATCCTCTCATTTTATATCCTTTGTACAAGTAAGCTCCTGTTTGTTGTTCCTTTGAAGTTGATTAAAAATTAAGTTTTCTACTTAATTTAATTGCAGAAAAGCTGTTGCTGGATATATCATCTACGGCCTGTTTTTCCTGGCTTCATTGCTGGTTCCGGGTATTCTCATTTACTTAGGAGACCTCGAGCCGTTACCACTTTTGATGAATACGTATGTATAGTACTTACAGTCAGAGCCGAATAGTGGTTTCGATCGGGTCTCAGGGAGAAACGAACGTTTACTTCTTTAAAGAAAGTATTTATTTTTCAAAAATCTATTTAAGTGAGTTTTTATTTTTCAGAACTCATTTTACGCTGCAGTATATTTATTTACTAATATTCTGTCTGCGCGAGTTCTCGGTGTTGAGCCCCTGAAACCGAAATCTGAATTAGCTCTGTAACTCCGCCGTTGTTTATAATATATTGATGTGTTGTAATCGTTCGCAGCTATTACGAGCGCAAAGCCTTCAACGAGCAAATCTACGAGAAGCCGTGGGGGCGGATGGCGGCCGGTCTGGTGGGGCTCGCCTTCGGCTATTTAGCCCTGGTCAAGAACAAGGGAATTAAAATGAATTTAGTGAGTTTTTTTTTTTTTTTTTTTAAAAACTGAATTTAAAGAATTCAGTTAATTTTTGTGTTTTATAAATTTGTAAATAGATTTTCGTGTCGTTGATGTGGACTTTGGTCACAGCCACCGGCTTCGTGTTGGCCTACGGTTGTCACCATTACTACGCGGACGGGACCAGGATGCCCATGCCGGTCAACGTTTTCTTCGGCACCTTCAGCCGCCCCACTTGGTGCCTGCTGCTGGGCTGGATCATCACCGCCTGCACAAACGGATACGGAAGTAAATATATACATAATACACTACTGGGTCATGTTCGCAGGCTCTAAGCAGATGAGACAGATGCCGATGGGCTCTCCGTAGTTTTTGACCGAAACCAAATGAAAGGAAGTATATTTTTAAATTAATTTTTGTGAGTAATCTTAGGTTTAATAAACCGGCTGTTGTCGTGGAAGGCGTTTGTGCCAATCAGCCGCTTGTCTTTCGCTACCTACCTCACTCACTTTCTGGTCATAGGGCTCTTCTTCGGAGGGATTAAGGACCTGATCTATTTCGACGAGGCCATGGTGGTACGTCGCTCTGGCTATCGCTTTCGCCATCACTCTGGCTCCAACTCTCTCTCTATTACTGTTTTGATCATTGTTTACATTTTTTAATAGAGTTTTTTTCTTTTATGTTTTAGGGATACATTACGTTCTCCATGTTTATTTTGAGCGTCATACTGGCTTACATTCTCAACATAACCGTCGAACAACCTTTCACCAATCTCGAAAAACTGATATTTCATTAAGACTAATATTATTGCATGCATTATCGTTTTATAACCAGAAGGCTGAAGTTGTCGTTGGACTGACCAGGAAACCGATGAAAACCACCTCGGCGCAGGTCAGCGGAGTGTTGTTGGTTTGGTAAGCGTTCTACGGGCTACAATCAACCACTTTCTGTGTTAACAAAAAACTTTTGACTTATGAAACATAAAACATTAATTTTTATTGAAAATCGTTGTTATCGTGATACAATTATTGATGGTAATACAGTATCATTTTGCTCTTTATATTTTGAGGTGAAATCAATATACATCAGATTCAGAAAGGAAACCTTTACCAATTAGTTAAATAGTCTTGAACAAAATGTAAACAATATTGCTTTAAATAAGTGTTATTTTTTTCTAACGATGACAATTTCAGCGCATGGAGGTAGACATGTTCGTCGGATAAATAAGAGAAAGTAGAATATCTCTCCCAAAGCACTATTGATTTTCCAAGAAATCCATTCTCCTGGTTTTTGCTGCACCCAATTACAGCATTAGGAACAGCTGCTTCCGTATGCAATTTATGTTTGAAAAACACTTTTAAAATGGACAAAAACATGGACGAGTCTCTTTTGGAAACGTAGTAAAAATCGGATAGTCCGGTGACAATTAAGCTGGTGTTGGCTCCTTTTGCCGCTCGATTCTCGATAAAAGTTCGAAATTGGGAACTTCGAATATCAGAAACATCGTTGGCTATTGATTTTATTTCGTCGAACGCCGCATTCGCAGCTAGATAACCAAAACTCGTGTACCACCAAATCTGAGCAAACCAGACTTTTGAAAGGAAGACAGACGGGGTTACATAGGGCAATTGTAGATCCACGTGCGAATTATAAGCATCATTCTCAACGCCAGACGTAGTGGGATCGAAAGGAAGTAGCTTCCAGGGTCTGAGGAGGACATCGTCGCCTAAAAACATGTATCCATCCACTTTGTAGTTCATTTCTATAGCGTGAATAGCGCACTCGTAACCGACCCATCCGTAAAACAAATCGGAAGCATTTACGAAAGAAATTTCATTTTCCATTCTCCATTTAAGAGAGCTTTTGTTTATCATTTCCATCAGCTCGTTCTTACTATTTGATTCGCTGCAAAATAAAATATTTGGGAAATGATCTCTGTATAACACCTCCAACATGCGAACATTCTGTAAGTACGGAGAGTTAAATACGATTACTAAAAGGATATTTTCAAAACTAAATGACGCAGTAGAATAATTAACATGCTTTTGAATCTCCTGTTTATGAAGGTAGTCGGGTGGAAGATGCTCGGCGCACATGTTTAACAAAGCGTTAAAACCTGAATTAATTGGTTCTAATTCCTTCGGAGAAAAATTAACCCAACTAAAAGAAGATAAACACATGTTTTCTAATGGTTTCGGCGCAAGTGCAGGTTCTTTATAGCCAGTTTTCTTTAAATCTGAAAGCCATAACTGCACAATTTTAAAATCTAACTCCTTAATAAACTGTTGTTTGACCATGTCAGCTGTAAGCTTCTCAACGCATTGAAAGAAATGAAGGGAATTACACTGCCATTGGGATAAATAGTCTACGAGTTTGTTCGAATCTTCGTACATTTTAATTTCTTCTTTAAACTCTTTGTGATAGCTGTGTGGGCTCCTCACTTGAACCGCATTCGGTGGGTGGAAGGCTATGTAGTTCCCCGTGAGCCATATAAGTTTCTGCGCCCAATACCCTCTCCATATGTCGGTGACCCTAAAGTCCACTGTCACAGGCAGGAAGAGTGCCCATAGAGCTTGGTAGGAGAAGAGAGTGTTTTGCGAGTTGAAGGGAGCGAACACTCCTTGAGGAAGAGTGAAGGGTGGAGCACGACCATCAAAGGTCACGTTAATATTCAGTTGAGTGTTTAAACCTTTGTTGATGAGGCGGTAGATGGCGTCTACATCCGGGTCTCCATTGACCAACCCCTGTTGAACAGCCGGGGTGTTGAAGGTGCACAGGTGGTAAGTGTGGTTAGGTGGGAGTGCAATGCGCTCCAAAGGAAATCCTCTGGGCCATAGTTTAGGTTGACCAAAGTGTGGATAGGGATTCATCACTGGTTGGCTGAGGTCAGCGTAGATTAAGCCACTGCTAGTAGGCTCTAGGTTAAACTCAATCTCTTCTTTGGTGGGACAGTTGTCGTCATCTGTGTCGTAGATAAACTGAGCTCCATTTTGTATGGCATATAGATAGCCAATCATCTTTCGAGTGTAACTGTTGTAGGGAAGTTGTTTCGTAATTTGATATTCGAGATTCAGTTGGTCATCGACGCTTAAGTACACACATCCGGGGTAACTGCACGAGTATTTTTTTTTTGTTTATTAGTACGGTATTAATAAAATAATGAGTAAAGGAAATTGATTTACTGTACCTCCAATGTTTCGGTGTTTTTCGATCACCCACGACGACTACTTTCCAATTAGTAGAAATCGCTGCTAGTTTTTCCATCTGTTTCGTTGGTTCTAATACGGAAGTTACGACTATCCATTGCGAGTGGTTGAATGTGGGAACGGTGATGATATTTGTACGATAAGCATTTACAAAAGATTGGCTGAAGTTGCTTATTGATATCCTATAATTATCAGTTTGTCATAATTATTAAAGTTTTAGAATAATTATTGTTACAAATACTTGATTCCATCTATACAATATGGTGTAGAAACATAATATACAAATAAGGAGTTTTTACTTACATAAAACTGCTTGAAATAGTGAGAATAATTATTCCAAAGAAGATAATTCCGATGAAATATTTTTTTAAGTTGCTTCTATAAACATGGCCAAAGAGACGATTTGGGAATTGGAGTATACTTGCCATATTGAGACCACGTACACTAGAACAGGTGTTGCATAATAAAAATTATTTCTTGCCTGGTTTACTCTATCGCCGCGTTGCATTGTTTACCTTCCGAATGACGAATGTTTCATCAACCATTTTAATTATTGTACTCTACACACGTCGTCTGTGTGTGTGTGTGTTTGCGTGATGCGTCCCAGAGTTTGAAATATGTCATCGTTTAGTTTGGCGCATTAAAGTTTTACAATTGCTACAAATACTTGATCTATCTATCGTGTAAACATATTCAACTAACTTAAAAGCAAAGAAAACCTGAGTCTACGTTATTTTATTTTTTAGTTTATTCATCGACGTACATGTACGTTTCAATTACATTCGTTTGTGCAGTTGGGAGCGAGGTTCATTGTTTTTACCAATGTGTTGAAGTGTTAATAAGTGAAGAAGTTGCAGTGGGTAGGCGCCGAGCAATTGGCCTGCGCGTTGAAGTAGTTGGCAATGTTATTAGCGCGGAGAAAGATCTGAATGCGATCGAAATCGCTTCGCGTCTTCCCGATGCAAATCATAACTTTGTGAAAAAAAAATAAATTAATGATATTAATCAAAATTTTTAACGCGTGAAAATGTGAACGTACTTGCGAAGTCTGGTCCGTTGCATTGCTGGATGCACAACGAAGCTTCCGTCGTAGATACGAAGTTGTAATAAGTGAAGTTGTAATTTCCACTCAAACCTAAACACAATAATTCGCACTATGAGTATAATGGTAATAATAATATTTTTTTATCATTGGGTGTTATTTACCTGTGGCGCATAGAACGCGATTGACCGATTTGTTTTGGTTGTATAAAGTTAGTTGAAAAGTTACTACCGTAGAACTACATTAATTTTTAAATAGAAAAATAAATAAATAAAAGTTAAGAAAGAGTTATAGTGGTGAGTGGGGGTGGACTTAGTGATGACGAGGCTGGAGCCGGTGTAGTTGTCGTTGGGCTGACCAGGACCAGTGAACACCACCTTAGCGCAGTTCAGCAGACTGTTGTTGGTTTGATAGGCGTTGAACGGGCTAAATGCAACCATTTTCTGGGGTTCAAATGAAAGCCGATATTAATTTAAACTTAAGAAAAATGTTCATTTATATACAGGGTGCTCAAACTCAAGGGAGAGGTAAAGGATTAAAAATAAACAACTTTCAATCAAAAAAAAAAAAAAATTGTCCTTGAGGATTAATTACGGAGTTGCGAGCCCCTGAATAACGCTATGGAAGCAGTAATTGCAAGCTGTACCGCAATGTCTTTCTGCTATGCGGCGCAGTGGATATACGCTTAACGCAATGCGATTTTCTAGGAGCAGCATGACCCACATCAAAATGCCCGCAACTTCAGTAATTAAGTCTCAAATTCAATTTTTTTTTTCTGATTGGAAGTTGTTTATTTTCTACTTTTCTACCTGCCCCTTCGAAACACCCTGTATATATAAAAAAAAAAATAAATTGCTTATATTTTAAGAAATTCTTTCAATTTCAATGTATTAATTAAATCTAATTATTCTCCAAAATTTATTTTTTACTAAAAAAAAAATAATAGGAGTAATAATTATTATTAATAAATGAAACTCACCCGAAAATCGACCTGTACAGCCGGAATAGCGTCACAGTTAATAGCCGACGTTTGGGGAAAAGCTCCCATTAAAATCAGCACACTCAAACAAATGAAAATATCATTCATTTTACTAATAATAAAAAATCAAAATATTAACGAAAAAAAATTATCTTGATTTTCAAAAATCAAGAAATGAATTGTTATGTACTGTATTGTCGTGGATTTTGACGCGCTATTAAATAGCAGAGAGCTAAGAGTGCGCGCAGATTGAGCATTATTTTTATTAGGTATTATTAAATTTATTAATTTTATTAGTAATACACTTTCTCCATGTTTTTTTTTTTATTTCTAACATATGTTTTATTACTTTTTGCGAAATTAAATTTAATTTTTATGGAGTAAAAAACAAAAATTCAACATCAAAAAATAAAATAAAAAAAATAAGTTTTTCAATTAGATTTTCCTTATTTAAATAGGTATTAAAAATGGGAAAGGACAACAATTAACGCTAATAAGGGTGTCAGGAGCGCGGCTTTTTTCTTATCTCCTTTTATGAGTTTTTTAAAACAATAAGTTTTACGTAAATCTCGTTCACGGAAAATTTTTTTTATTTCTGTTTACATTAAATAGCAAATTTTTATTATTTTCGATTGTGTCCTTTTTTGTTTAGAGAGCCTATATGATATTTGGGCAAGAGAGTGGTCATGGTAAGAGATTTTTCTGATTGGTTATCGCAATCACG
>JAQGAZ010003557.1:0-11306 GCA_034692225.1 Polydesmus complanatus
TGTTTGTTTGAAGACAGTGCTCCAATCCATTCAAAAGATATGGAGGTGGAGGCATTACTTATCAGCCTACCCTCGTAGATTAACCAATTGAAAAATATTGACTCGCTATTTTAATTGTGTACCCAATCGACCGCATGCTTTAAGCGCTTCTCCTACGCGCACTTTCGCAACAACCAACGTGTGTTAACAAGAGCAAAACCGCTTAAGTATCTTTTTTTTCTTTCTTTCTTTTTCGTTCTTATGAATGAAAACTCGTGTTTTCTACGCAACTTGTTTAGGAAAATCCGCGTATTGTACTAGTTGCAGCTTAACGCCAGTGGGGTTTTTTTTTCTTCCTTTGGTATTTTTCTTCAGTATGGTAACGGCGAGCGCGTATTTTTATTGCCCCACGTTTAGGGAGGTGGTAGGCCATTTGGGGATGTGGTGGTAGATCGGGTGAGGTGCATTGTTCCTTCACCCGTTCATTTCTTGCATTTGTGCTGCACGTGGAGGATGTGTCCAGATGGTGATCGTTTTCATAGCCGATCATCATGTTGATAAAAGCTGCTGTTGGTCACTCAACCTTAGCGTTGTTCGGACCTAATTGCAGAGGTGGAATGAGAAGGAGAATTATCCCTATTTTGACCTGGGTGGGGTTCAACAACCGCACATTTTATCGGATTTGTTAATTGTTTTTATTCAATTTCTCGTTTATACCATTTTTTTAAAAAACTTTATGATAACATAAAACTAATACGATTAATTTTTTTTTTATGAGGAAAGCTTTAAGAATGTTTTTTTTTTCTTCTTCTTTTTGGTTGAAGAAACTGTCTACTTGGTATCGATTGAAGGCGCTGTACTGTACTTTATGCATAGGTACTTTTATTTGACTTGACAGTCTTGAAAGTTGATTCACTTAGAATACAATTGGATGTTAAATGACCTTTAACAATATTATTAAGTTTCGATTTTTGTCTTCTTTTTATAACGTACATCGCAGAGTGTAGTTCGTACTTTTTGCACGGACTGTCGGGTAAATGGAGAGTTTGCGGGTCTATCATTATTTTACGTACCGATCGCAGTTTTTGGTTTGCTGTTTCACTTTACGTTGACATTGAGTTACGAATTCCGATTTAAAAAAAAAAGAATAATTTTTTTTTTATCTTGCTACGTGAGTTTGTGCAGATCGATACGTACTTTACCGATTGCTGACGTTAGGATCAAAACATTACCACGGTAAATCACACGTGAATGACGTTATTATTTTTTTTTCCTTGGGCAATTCTTACGTCAAAACGGAGCTAACCCAAACTCCGTATTGCAACATTATGAAATTGGACTTTGGGTCGATGTTTTCCAAATCAAGTGAGGGTGATTTCTGAGGGGCTTCGTATAATCGTAATGGATCTATCGCAAACTCTCTACTGATGGGCTTTGTATTTTCTTTATTTCAATACTGGGGGGATATCTTTAATCGTTACCGCCAACTCAAACATTTCTTGCGTTTAGGCCGTTTATGAATCATTTGTATGTCGCAATTATTGCTAATTTCGAAAGTACAGTATTTATTAGGGTGAGGAAAGGGCAATATAATATCGAATTTCAAACCATTAGAGAGGATAAAAATAAATTTACAGATAGTAGAGATAAGTTAGTTGAGCAGAAAAACAAATTTTTGGTTCACATTTTTAGCATTTCATAAAAGAACAGTTTTTTCTGTTGACAACATGTTACACGAATGTTTTTGTACTCTATATTTTACGCGATTACAAAGTACAGTACATTTGTTGTACATGTACTTGTATTTTTATATTAGCAAGTCTGCGGCATATTATAACAAGTTGTTTTATACCATGTTGTAGGCTAGGTAGTATTAATGGCAAGAATTTAAAAAAAAAAAATACTGCTGAAAGCATAGAGCAAATTTTTAAAATTTATATTTCTTATTATAAATAATAGAAAATGTTTGAAACGAATACTGCGTGTTTAATATATTTTTTTTATTGCAATGTGCATGATTGTATTGTTACGCTCAAAATATAATGGACTTTTTTAAAAGTTTTGTTCCGTACGCCGACCAAATGTTTGCATCTTTTTGGATTACGTCGTTAATCTAGACCTTGGAATAAACATCGAAATGGGCGTGTTTTATTTCGATTACTTCCACACCATTTAATGATTGCAATCATTCCCTTATTGAATATTAAATGCCTCGGCTGAAGATGACTGACGAACTAATATTGCGTAATTCAGCGTTGCTTTTTTTTTTTTTTTTTTTTTTGGTGCTGCGAAGTTGGTTAAATTAACCCGAAAACGATTTGTCCGGTGTGTTTGAGTGTTTTCAGAAATCTGTTATTCAACAAGAGTTTGATAAATATCGAAAATGTTTACGAAAGCACTTAAGGGGAAAGTTTCGATTGCTGAAATGATCTCCTGTGTAGCGAGCGATGTTTGAAAAGTACTGTCAGTGCTGTCAGAACCTCGATTATCCGAACTAACTTATTGATGTCGGGGGTCTGTATAAGCAAATATCCAGATAATCAAATGCCATGAAAAAAAACGCTAATTTTTGCATAAATTTAAGTAAATTTCAATGAAAATGTTCATTCATACGTGCAGCAAAGGCAGAAAATTGGAAGATTCTAAGGCACTTCTTTCGCGTTTTTTTAAAAAATATTTTTTATAGGGCACGTCCGGATAATCAAGGTTTTATTGTACTTTATTTGCAAAGTTTGGAGCGCGTATTATGGAGTTCACTTGAAGCTAAACGAACCATCGTGTCCACTGTGTCCATAAAAAATGCATTTAATTTATAACTTGTTTAATCATAACAATGTTTTAAATCCAGAAGCATTTTTCGGATATGGTGTAGCTTACAAGATGCTCATCTTAGACTTATACATAGTAAAATCAAAAATTCAATCGAAAATACTGCATTTTAATCCAGATATTATCTAAATTCATTTTGAATGTACAAACGTTGAGGTTGATTTTGAGAGATTTCTAGGAATTGCTTCTTAAAATCTAATTCTTAGAAGAACTTTCAATTGCCGGTATTAAAAAATTTGTGTTGTGGAGTCGCTCATTTTTTTTTTTTTTTTTGAAATCTGATTTTTATCTAATCTAATTTCTAGTATTTTGGGCTGGTGGAGAAGAGAAATAAGTTTTCAATTCTTTGCGGAAATTTGATCAAATAGGAAGGTGGAAGTGAACCAGGTTTTTTGTTTACCAGGAATTATATTATTATAGAATAATTTTATAATTAAGGATTTTAGGTTTGCTTAATTATAAAATTCTTCAATAGCGAACTCACAATGCAAAATTTTATCCATGTAATAAAACTACCACTAAAATTTAAAAGGAAATCTCACAATTAGAAAACAATAAATCATTAATGAATCATTTTTTGATTTTTTTAAAAAAGTTTTGGGGCGAGTTGCGAAGTTTTTATTGTACCGATTAAATTTTATTCACGAGAATGACATTTTTTTGTTACCTTTCACAATTTTTTTTTAATTTATTATTTTTTTTCTTTAAAATTTTGACTTAACTTACATAGAAATCACAAACCGGAGTTTACAAAATATTTTCCGGAAAAACATAGAGAAATAAACTTAATTTAAAAAAAAAAAAAAAATGGTTGCTTTCGACCGTGCAGTGTATGAGCAGTAGTCGAAGTTTGCAAAGAACCGTAGGTGTGATTCATTTACCTTTGATGGAAAGTGAGTGAGTTTGGTTGATGAGACACGACGAGGGGTTTTTCATTGGAAATCCAGGTTGTGGTATCTGGTGTGAGTCAGATACTTTTTCTTAGCATCAACTCGCCATGCGATGCGATGCGATTTCAATTTGATCGATTATGTTAATAATTACCGGCTCTGTTTAATATTTATAAGTTGAAGGCATATCGATCACCGGAGTAGAGGCATTCACGTGTTATGATGCTAATTGCGCGGAATTAGATTATAATAATTGACGTCAGCTATGCTACTGTACTCGGGCTGGGATTATTTTTATTAAATACTTTTCGATCGTAATGTAATTCGAGGACAAATAATATTGAAAACGGTTTACTTTTATGAAACGTGCGCATACTACTCATTAATTAGATTGCTGTTTGACTTTCCAAGGATTTGATTTTTTTTTTTAACTATTAAATATTTGTTCGTTTATATTTATTTATTAACTGGACAATAGCAAGGAACGGGAAAAGATCTCCTCTTTTGTCTCGTTTTCAATGTTATCACGACATTGAGCTTTTTTTCCTTCTTTATTGATACTGTATTAAGCACTCGGCAGTATACAAAACAAAATTAGAAATGTATTTGCTTCGAAAATTGTTGGTTTAAAATCTTAATATTTTTTTTTTAAATGAGAAATTTATGATTTGTTTTTTATTATTATAGTTGTGACGTAATGTTGTTACAGCGTAGTAAATGTTTACTGTACAGGTAGTAAGTGCTTATGTTTACTACATGTAGAGCTTTTTTCTTAGTTTTCTTAGACCACTGTTCTACACGACATCACACTAGAAAGTTTGTCATTTCTGTTGCTGTTCGCAAATGTTCGGAACGTTAGGGAAATAGCATCAGCTGAGTCACCAAAGGTTTTCTTAAAAGAAAAAAATAATTGTTAATTGGCTAAAAATGGCGTCAAATTTTAAATGTTGAGGTTTCAGTTTTAAGTGTTTTGTAAATTACTTATCAAAATTGTCATTCATTAATAGTTGTGCAATAATTCTTAAACGCTCCGCATAGGGTAAAACCTGGTTAACATTCTCGCTTGAACTCTACCTGCAATTTGCGTCGCAGGTTTCTTTCCCTGCCAAAATAGCGTTCATTTTCAGTGTGTGCTGTAAGCTATTTGTTACAATTAAAATTAATATTAAACTTTAATTTAGTTGTTTAGATTTAGATTTTAGTAATTTAATCATGAATAAATTCATTATAAATGGTTGATGCTAGGTTTTGGTGGCAGCAAGCGGATTTACTAAACGAGATTAAATTTCGTAAAAAAAGATTGAACAAAATCGATAGCTTACAGTAAATAAATTTAATAATTTCATAAATTAATTGTCGTTTTTTTCCCCCACCTTTTGACTGTTATTATTTACATCTCTATAGATTTTGCTTATTTGCATGGTTTAACGAACTTATATTGTTGTAAAACGCGAGTTAAATGTAACCGGATGACTGAGTGGAAGCGAAATATTAGGTTTCAAATTTCATACTTTTTTGTGTCAATGCGTTAAAAAGTAACGCGTAATTTACTAAATCGTTAGCATTCGATAGGCTTCGATAGGGTAAAGAAATTTGATATTTTCAAAGTGTTTTCTAATTCTAAAGAATAACTGGAATAGCGTTTCGGTAATTCGCTGCTACTGTTTTTCAACGTTTTTGTTGAGGAAGTCTTGTACACCTGGATTTGAAAAATTGCTGAGCCGAGAAAGCGGAGATCTGAAGAAATCGGGGGTCGAACCATGTTCTGCAGTAGGTCGAATACAATAAAGTTCTACATACCGGTAGTGAAAGAGTGCAGATTCTTCGGAGGATTTGCTCAGAGTCTATGTTTTGTACTTTGGATAAAAAGCGTAAATAAGACCTTGAAGATGACGCATTTGCAAATGGTCGGAATTTAATAAAAATGAATAGAATACTTTTTTTTTTATTATTATTTATTTTTTCATTTGTTGGGGTGAGGTTGAGGTTGCAATAATTGGTGTCGCTGGCTTTTTTTTTTTTGTTATTCAATTTTAAAATAGGTCGTATTATTGACATCGTTTCTGCTGTTGTTATTTTGAGAATAATCGTGATGATAGTGAATGAAAGTGAGCTAAGGTAAATGGGGTTGGTAGGGAGGAGTTTGTTTCCTAATTTAGTCAGTGTGGGACGAAAGGTGAGAGTAGTTGGGAGTTAATATTGGGAACGATTTTTTTTTTTTTTTAAATTTTCACGGAAGAAATTATCAGCAAAATACTGTATTGCTACAAATCTATCGCATTTTTTTAAAAATGTGTATTTCATTAAAAAATGAGTTGCATCCCGTTGGCACCAAGATTTATTTAAATCTCGTTTGACACTGATCTTAAAAGTGTGGTTGTAATAATAATTATGATAAGTTTTTCGTAAAACCTCTGATTGCCTCTAAAAATTTTTAAATTCAGATTTAAAAATCCGGTGGCAACGAAAATTAATTTTTTTTTTTTAAATGCGTGAGAGGCTGGATTAACGAAAGTTTAAAGTATCGCTAAAAAATGTGGTTTTATTAGTACTTTCTTTGAATTTTTTGATGTAAGCTTTATCGAATGAATGACAACTACTTTCTATGGCTAACCTATGCCATGTGCACTGTAATAATAGCTTAAATTAAATTGCTTAGTGACTTGCTATAATTATTATTGTTAAACTAAACGTTTAGAAATTGAATGGAAATGCGTTTATGAAGGTTACGGCGAAAACACTTAAACGTTTTTCTAATAGTTGGTTAATTTATTGATAATAATATTTATCAAAAATATTTCAAGTACAGGCTTTTAAAATGATTTAATTTATTGACTCTTAACATGATTCGCTGATGATAAAGCAGATCATCACATTTTGATTTTATTGAATTTAATGTGTCAATGAGTTAATTTTCTATCTTATGCTATCTTGAAAGAGTTCCATATTTCCTAAAATTTAAACAAATTTTTGCAAACAAAAAATTATAAATTAGTTTTCGTCATGTAGGCCTATTTTAATATTTTGTATTTGTGTTTTAATTCTGTGTTGTATTTCTACTAGAACATCTTAGCTTAAAAGTTTATGGGATTTGATTTTAGATTTAATTTATGACAATAATTATGAAGACGGGAATAATATCACTATTTAAATAAAGTTTTGACAGTGTTATTGCAACGGAACTTAATTTTATTTTAAAAAAATAATAATAAAGGTTCGCACGAACTAAATGTGTATAACATTTTTAAAATAATTTACAAAATGCTGTATTTCTTTGTTGATGACTGTTTTTCAACGAGAATTCGATTATCAGTAGTAAAAACCTTGAGAAATGTTTTTAGGGTGTGATAAAAAAAGGTAGCAATGTTGTCTTGAAACCGCATATTTTTAGCATACCATAAGTTACCTGACTGTTAGTTTGTAATTACATTCCCCTTGAATAAGTTTCAACTACTTTTTTAAAAAATTATAATTAAAAATAAAAGTGTGTTTAGACATTAATTACCTGGAAGTGAAATGTAATTTTTTTCTGAGGAATTTTTTTTTTGGGGTATGTTACAAGTTCTTTTTATTCACTTAATTTTTTTTTTAAATTAATAAGTTACTTTTAAAATGTTTAAAGCTGTAATTGATTTTATTATGCAGTTTTGATAATTTATTATTAAATATCCCAATTTTAAATTGATGCCAATGGAAATGTGTGAGTTAATGTGAGTTGCAGTGATGCACAAATTAATAATTATTGTAGTGCGCGTATCTATAAATAATTTAAGAAAAAAAAAAGTTTATTTCAAGTACAGTACAGTATATCGCACGTTTCGAATGTCAATAAAACTGTAAAATATTTGAGAATTTAGGGATTTGTAAATAATAGTTTTTATCTGATACCATAAAAATGTCAACGTTTTTCTGACAGGGTGATGCAAATTTTTACCTCTGTTTGTATTAAATTTCAAGTAAACTGTTCCTAGTTTTTATAACGTCAACATCAGATATCATAATTATACTTGTGAAAAGGGTTTTTGAAACGTATCCAAATGTGACTCGGGTTCAAAGTAAGCTCAAATAACATTCTTGTAAAAAAATATATACCAAATATACATTATATTTATACTGTACTGTAATTTAAAAACATTTTAACGAATTTTTTACTTTTACAGTATTTTCCTATTTTAGTGATTTGTTTCCTATTTTTGGGATTGAGTATTTTTTGAATAAGTTTTTGTAGTTTTTGCTACTCAAATATTAATTTGAGAAATCAAAAAGTCATAAATAATGACATAGACCGTAAGCGAAAATAATAGAATAGGAGAAGTGATACCGGTAATTTTATTTTTAAGTGTAACTTTTAAAAAAACAAATCAATTGGTTTTCTATCATTTTGTTTGGTTTATGCTGTCCCATCCTGATCGACCTAACTCAGGTGTACAGTATAGGGACAGCAGGGAATACGGAGAGCCTCGAATGTCACTCCAGAATATACGGTAGTTAAAAGAAGTAATCAAATACATTTAAATAAATAACTACATGCATTGCAAAGTACCACATTTTAAACATTTATACAGTAGTTATCTTATTGTATAGTACTGTACTGTACTTTGAATTTATATGGATTTTATATTCCGATTCGATGCATTTCAAAGCGATGCTGACTGAGATAAAAATCGAAGCTTCGGATCTGAACAAATCGAATCGGAATTCTAGACGAGAATCTAAGTTTATTTATTATTATTATTTTTTTTTTTTGAAACTTTTAAGCTTTTAAGTCATCGCGCATGCGTAGATTGCTATTTTACGGTCGATTGACGTTATGCGGCTGATCGGCGGTACTTTACGTACCGATCAAACTTTTGGTGACTTCATACGTCTTCGCGCGTTGACATGAGATCAACTGATATCGATCAGCAATGGCGCGTGCAACGTGCGTGCAGATCAATGCGTACTTTAATCGATCGTTGACGTACGGATTCAAATGTTTACGTCGGTAAGGTAACGTTAAAGCCGCATGAAGCTGGAGTCGCCTTTCTTTTTTGGGGCGATTCGTGCGTCAAAACGGATCTACCGCAAACTATGGCAAATTATGGCTTCGTACATCAGCATTAATTTTGAACTTGGGTTTCGGTTGATGCTTTTCTAAGTGCCCGTACATGAAAGTGATTTTGAAATGACTTATTTTATAAATCACAACATTATTATTTCCAAGGAGGTCCGTTCAAGTGGTGTGTGGACATTCGTGAGATTAAATGAGTCGGTCTTTTGATTCAGATTCAGTAGCCCATGCAATAAACTGAATAATATTCAATTATCTTTTTTTATAAATGGCTCAAATTAGGCTAATTACACTTAATCGAAAAGGAAAAGGCTTTTTTTTTTTTAATTGCAATTTAGTTAGAGGTTCCAAGGAAATGAAAGGATTGGAGGTTTCGATCTGATTTGAAATTCAAAGTCGATTTCGTTCCGATCAAGTGTAAATTCTACTGTATTGCCACGCGACGGATAAATAAAAAAAAAAAAACGTAGTTACAATTTTCTAATTTTGCTCACTTGTTTAATTTATTATGATTTTAATATCTTTGCCAGTATATTTTTATGACGCTTTAAATTCTTCTTCTTTTTTTTTTTTTTTGTCACCGAATATTTACTGAGTCGATGGCGTGCGTAGTCAGGTCATTCTCACCCAACGTCATTATGCCGTAACTTCGGTAGTCTTGATTCATTAGGAGTGGTTGCCTATAATAAAGTCCCGCTTTTCTGTCACTTTTATTAAAGCTTTGGTGTTCGGCTTTATTTAAATGAGACATTACGATGGGTGGCGATTAAGTTATGTAGAACCAGAGATGACTTAATTACAATAATGGCATTGCCTATTACGCCTGGTTGTGTTTGCGAGCACTTTCTTTTCTGCGCTTTCAAGTATTTGTGATTACAATTTAATCATATTTTTTAAAAGCCGCTCCGTTACCATAGTGATAGTTGACCGTTAAATCATTTTTAACGATCATAATAACGTTGGATGCTAGTTGTACAAGAGCTTTGAACTACTGTACTTGACGAGATTTTTCGGATTTTGAACGATTGCGCTTTCTGCTACGTTTTACTTTTACGCAACATTTAAAAAAGCATCGTCGTGTATTTCCGATTTTAAAAATTTGATCAGGAGGGATAAATGGAGAAAATGTCGCGTTGTTTAAATCTTCACGTCGACTCGACGCTGGCTATTTATTTCACCCTACGAAATTTTATGAGATTTTTCCTCTTGGATTTCCATGTTCTTTACCCTCGATCCCCGTCTTCTTAATACTGTACTGTTCTCGACTCTCGTAGTTTCGATTCGTTTTCACTTTTGTCAACCGATCTGGATAGAAATGCATCTGCAAAGTTTCTCTTTAACTTTTACGCGTTTATTTATTTATTATTTTTTTTTAAAGATGTTTCAGGCAAAATAGTTTTTAAATTACAGTTGTATTGTATTGCACTAGGGGTTTTTAAAAGAAAATTTTATTTTCGATATTAATGGACGGCGTGATAGATTTGACTAATGTTTTCGCATCTCTCTTTTATCTATTATTATAGCACATTACCATATCTCATAAGCTCTCTTCAATCCCACAAAGGGGACCTGAAATTGAAATTTTATGCATCAAAAGGATGATTCATATCTATCGAGTTGGGTCTAGATCGCACGTTAACGTTAAATTACAGTACAGTATGGCACTTAATACAACGTAAAATTCATTAAATGCGGGGTTTGTTGCCGCTTTCTTTTTTTTTTTTTTTCACATTCATAACACTATTGGAGAAAAAAAATTTTATTGCATTTATTCGAAGCGTTTTCATCAATTGAAAATAAATCAATCGACCTTGTTTTAAAATTTGTAATTTAGCCAATGAATATTACAAAGTTGTACCGGTACTCCTCCTAGGTTGTACAATGTTGAAGGTTACTTAATGAACTGCCAAATTTTTAAATAGAAATGATTGTGTTTTAGAGGGATGTATTTTAGTTCGAACCATAGTTCACTCTAATCAATGGTACTGTAATAAATTCATTTAATATTTTCTGGGTACCGGCACTTACTGTACTGTAGATGACGAAGATTGTGAAAGTGAGCCCGGATTTTTATTATTTTGTTCATCGTAGTGGTTTTGGGGTTGACGGCGTTTTTTTCTATTGTTTCAGTACCCTATCTCTATAATCTTTAATGCAACATCTAAGTATTTTTACGATTTCGGTATCTGGTTCTCTCTCTCTCTCTTCTTTTAGTCGGGATTCACGTACCGACATTCGTTCATTTACGCCTGCCACTAGAGTCTCGTCAATTTTCACTGCTTCTTTCTATCCCCCTCGCTCACTCGCTCTTTCGTCTTCTACTCTTCTCCCTTGAGTTTTATTGATCCGTTTGCGTAGGGGCGGATCTATCGCGGTCATTCATAACAACGCGTTACTGGATATGAACGCAGGTAAAAAGCATTGATAGCGATGCTTTTAATATTTTTACGGGGAAACTATGATTTAGTAAGTTATATTTTTCTTCTATAGTGTCCGTAAAGATAAAGTATAGTTTTGAAAAATTAATAACTATGTCAATTTTTAAGGAAAATCGATTT
>JAQGAZ010003558.1:0-11301 GCA_034692225.1 Polydesmus complanatus
TCTGATTGGTCAAAAACGCCTCCCACACTAAATCCCTGCTCTCTGATTGGTTGGTGCCATAGATATATATACTACTAGTAGTTGAAGACTCCATTTTAGTGCCTAAAACATTGCTTTTAATTTTTAAAGCCACTTTTCTAGTATTAAAACATCGATTTTAGTAATTAATAAATCCAATTTAGTGCTTAAAAACTCTATTTTAGTGCTTGAGAAATCAATTTTAGTACTTGAAGAATCTATTTTAGTGCCTAAAACATAGTTTATAAATAATTTCAAGCCACTTTCTAGTACATGTACTTAAACGTCAATTTTAGTGCTTATGGTGGATGAAAGGTGGATAAAGTGCTGCCCTCTGTCTACTCCTCCTTCCACTTCAATGACAAAAAGATGAACTATGAGGTTTCACTTTCATTCATTCACTAAAAAATTTAAGTTAATTAATTAAAGCTAATTATTTTTTTAATTAGTTGAACGCGTTTTGTATTCAAGCAATGTATTTTCACTGGACAAATTTTCACAAATCGACCGGAAATTAATGCTTTCGGTATTGGAATTCAATTTTTTTTTTATTTGAGGAGAATAATTAAAATCAATTTAATGATTCCAGATAATTCAATCGGTGATTTCTCAGTGGGTGGTGTTCTATAAAATCCACACCCACTCTTATTGGTCACTTAACCCATTTATGTGTTCTATTATTTCCATGTCTATTTAATTTATTAGTCTACCTCATATCAAAGTTTACCTTTGCTACGTGCGACTATCAAGTCAATCAAATGGTATGAGAGGATTTTCAGTGCTCCATTAATTAAGTTTGATACTTAGAACGTTTAGGTTTTTATTGATGAATATTAAGCAGTAAGAGGCACCCATTGAGGAATGTAATGGCTGTCCTACAGTCCAACTTAAGGGATGACCAAATGAGCTTAAGTGTTCAATACTTAAGGTAAACATTAATTTATAAGTTTTAGCCTTAAAGTAGAATGATGTTATGAAGATTTTATATTTTCTCTTATTAATTAGAGTAGAGTAGATGAGTTGTTTGGGCTGGCCGTCTACTATGCTAGATGAACCCGTTGATGAAGCTTGTCTATTTGGGGAAAAAATTAATGTATTTGTTGAATAAAATATAATATGTGGAGTTAAATGCTACTGCAAATTTTATCTTTCCTACCAGCAAAAATAATAAATTCCTTTGGAAAAAAATTTTACTTTTGAATGCAAATTGGTCAGTACCATGTTGAACACCCGGTGTATTAAAATTATTTTGTTTAAAATGTGCCTCATAATTGTATCACATGAGTTTCATCTACCTACATTGTAATTCTTTATTTACCTCAATCATCTTTGCTCTCATCACTTTCTTCGCCTTCAGCATCTGGAACAGGTTTAAGCTGATTAAAACTGAATTTGTTTTTTTTATTTAACACTAATACAGGATGTTTCAAAAAAAAAAGGCTTACATTTTGAAATTTTGAAATGAACTAGTTGGATTAATCATTATCTATAAACTATTAATATTTACTTAGACTTTTTTTTGTGATTATTTAGACAATAATTAAATAATAAAAAATACCTTCCTGCTGTATTCTTATTACCCTATTAGTTTTTGTCGCCATAGAAATGTCAAAATTAATAACCTCAAGCATGCGAACTACTAGAATCGATTTCAAATTAAATTTAAAAACGAAATCAATTTTTTTTCCCTTAGAAAATGAAAATTACTGAAGTCGATAATAATAATTATCATAATATTAAAAAATATTTTAATAATGAGTAATACAGGACGTTCATAAAGAAGGTGTGCACTTGTGTTAAGGCAGCGTATCTAAACTGCACACCGACTATCCAAACATTTCAATATAATTAACTACAAAAACGTATTTCAATATTATTGTATTCCGCAGCAGAGGTGTCTCACTTACGCATATGTCATTAAATAAATTTTAGTTTAAGTGAAAAAGTAAGATTTAAAGGAAGTTTAAATGCAAAGAAAACGACGAAACGTAAACATCGATGTCGTAGTTTATGATCGGCTCTCTTGCTTTCTGCTTGACAGCTAATCGATACTCCCACCACCCATCCCAATCCCAATAGCCCGCTACGCCCTTTATCGACATCCGCTTGTGATCACTCCTGCCGCTACCCACAACTCCAGTCCCGAGGGTCAATGAGTTCCCAACCTGTGTCTCGCGTACAATTAATATGCTATTTATGATTTATGCATTATGAACTATGATCACGTTTAAATGCATTTTTTTGCTCTGCATTTTATGTTTTTTTTTTTTTTTAAATTTAATTCAGATTAATACCGGTATCTTTCTTTTGATCCAAATTAGGCATACTAATTTTTTGACTTTTCGTTCTTCAAAAATGTTTGATTTATTATATTTTGGCCAGCTTGTCGACATTCCTTTCGACATTCTTTTTATGCCTAACCTTCTCAAACTGTCCGACTTTGGCTAAACAAATTTATATGTATTGTTTATTAACTTGCAGTTTATAATTTGTAATTCATTCATATTATTTTATATTTTTGATGGCTCAATTTATAAAGGTCTAATATTAAAGTTGTAGGCATATTTTGTTTTTTTATTTTTAAACTGCAAATGTTTTTTTAGTTTTGTGATAATCCATGTTTATGTCATCTAGCCACAGATTTAATTTTAATTGTTTTAATTATTGTTTTAATTGTTTTAATTATTTGCAAACTTTTTTTTGTATATTAATGTACATTATGAAGGCCTACATAATGCATTATTTTTATTTAAATTTAGATGACTGGTTTAACAGGCGCAGCAGCTGATACTCCATTAATCGGAATTTGCCTTCCAAATTCCTACAGAAACAAAGATTTTGAACCTCAAACGGAAGGAAGTTGTTTGCGTTGGAGAAAGAGAGCAGTGACACCATCTTCAGCCATTTGAATGCCCTGAAGGTGATAGCCATGGCTTTTATCATTTTCTCTCACACCTTCATCGACACTGTTAACATAGCCAGTACATTACTTGTTTTAATAAATATGTGTCTGCTAAGCAATGTTTTGATTTGCAAAGGGAACCCTGTGGAGGTGGGAGTGGAAAGCGGAATATTGGTACGTGCAGTCTTATCTTCAAACATATCCGGTTGACATCTTCTTCCTCATCATGGGCTTCCTTACTGTTCACGGAGTTGTACATGTATTTTATCTTGATTTCAAGTGAGACCTTCGAAAGGGCCAGAGGCTGTGAGAGGGTGATGATAGTAATTGTTTGTTGGCTCGTACACTGGAATGTTGGTAGCCCCTGTGATTATTGTCTTGGTGGCTTACGTGGCCATCAAGCGCCAATTGTTTTCTACTCCCTTCTGGAACATCAAGGACAAAAACTGTCTCAACTCTTTTTGGGAAATGACCTTCTTCTTCAGCAACTATTTAAGCTCCGATGACAAGCAATGTTTGGGCTTTTGGTGGTTTTTCTCAGTCACCATGCAATTGCATCTATTAAGCTATTAAGCCTGTAATTGTTCCTCTGATTAACAAAAGGTATACAAATTATTAGTATAATTTGGGTAACAATTACTTAACATTAATTTAAATAATAATTATCAGATACTCATGGGTGTTTAAGGCGGTTAAAATAATTTCAACAAAGAAAAAAAAAACAATTTAAGATTAATTTTTGAATTTATAAATTATTGCTTCAAAAAAATCAATTTTTTAAAAAAAAAAAAAAAAGCAGGTTGAGCTATGTGGGGAAAATAGCTTAATCAGTCAATCAAAAGCATGCTGCCAAGGGGTTGGAAGGTGGTCAATAGTCCCTCATGGGCATGATGTCGGTGGGTGGCGTGGTGACCCATTTGTCAGGCATGGCGTAGTACAGCTTCTGCCAGAACAGTTTCTCTCCCCATTTTAAATATGTATTAATCTTGAGATACAGTTTCATCTCCGGATCTAAAGTCCCCGGGACTTTCCCTAACACAATCACCAACACCCGAGGACACCTATCTTTCAGCATCTGCATATGGGCGCTCTTAAACTCAAAACGACACCAACTGCTCCTAACAAAGTTCTCACTCAACACTATTATGGCATCTATTATGCTGTCTTGGATGTAGGAACCAGCAGGGAAGTCCCTCTCGTGGTTACACAAACGATAGAGGTTGGCAATAGCCTCTAACCCAGGCATCAGTTGATTAACCAAGAAGTCAGTGTCGTCACTATTGTAAGCCACGAAAGCGTCGTACTGTTTGCTTATGCCATCATCCAGCTGTTTCTGATGGAACATTCTAAAGCCATAACGTACATAGACCAACACTTGAAGCTCATAGTGCCACTGGAACATTAAGGCCACAGTTAGGAAACTTATTAGACCAAAAGTGAGAAAAACGATTAAAATGGTGAGATGAATTTTTAGAGAACAGTCCTCAATATTGAAATTTGGAATATTAAATTCTTCACCATTTACGGTGCAGTTCAACTGGAGTTTATTGTCGACCACAGTCGATGAATTCACTAGAAATGTCCGAAATGAGTCGATGAAGGTGCACTCGCATGACCAAGGGTTGGCATCCAATGTAATATTTTTCAAGTGTTTCAACCGCATGATTTGAAGTAGCTTTATATGACTCAAACTGTTACTGTGAAGATACAGAAACTGTAAATTGACCTGCGAACTAAATGTGTCGTCTGCTAGCTGACTTAAGTGATTGTTCGATAAATCCAGATACGTGAGTTGGGTTAATAGATGGAATAATTGATCAGGCAAAACTTCAATTTCGTTGTTGGCCAAACTTAGGATTTGTAAATGAATTAAAGCATCAAACGCATTGTTGCCTATGGATTTCACGCCGGAATTCACTTCTAGGATGAGAAACTTTGAAGTGAAATTGTCAAAATCATTAGTCTCAATATGAGAAATCGCATTTCCGCTCAAATATAATGTATTCATTTGAGAATGCCCGTAGAATTTGCGGCGGTGGTCAATATCTCTGGGAACATGTTTCAAATTGTGATTACTACACAAGAAAAAGATGTTGGTTTGGTAATAGTTGGATAAACAAGTACAATTGGTCTTGGGAAGTGTCTAAGGAACCTCAGTTTGTTGTTATGTAAGGCCAAAGGGGATAAGCTCCATTCCACTTCCTTAGTAAAGTATAAACGTTCTATCCTCTCCATGACATTGTTGGCCATCGACAGCTTTCGAATTCTGGGTGAGAAATTTTTGTAAGAAAATAGAGTAAATCTATTGAAATCTAATTTAATTTCCAATATGTTAGCGTTTTGCAAGTAAACGGTCAATTGGCACAATCGATTGTGAGATAAAATCAATTGTTGCAGTTGCCTTACATTGTCGAATGAACCGTTTTCGATAGAAATCAACTCAATATAAGACAAATCCATGTGGGACAATTGGCTGCAATTGATTAAATGGCTTTGATTAATCAATTTTATTCGATTGTTGTTCATTTAAACCTTTTTCAAATTCCTCAAATGAGTGATCGATGGCAAATTAATTAACTTATTATCACTTAAAACAACACCTCTAAATTAGCGTTGTTTTTGAACGCACTCGGATGCAGCTTTTCTATTGTGTTGCCACCCAAATCAATAACTTTGACCTCGGACATATTTTGGAACGCGTGGCCATTGATTCGACTTATGTTGTTGTTCGCTGCTATCAACGAAGTTAAGTTCCTTACATTCTCAAATTCTAACATTATGTCGGTTAACTCGTTGTTATTAATGAAGATCTCTCTTAAATCAGAAGGGAATGACCATTGATTCCCCTCTAATGTCAATTGATTATTGCTAAGGTAGAGATAGAGCAGAGAGTTAATGCTTAAAATCGTTTCTAAAGCTTAAGTTTGCAGCTGATTGTTCCTTAGATTAACTGCTTCCAGTTGTGTATTGTTTCTGAAGAGGTCAACCGGTAGATGCCTTAAGTGATTCCTATTCATTATAATCTCTCGCAAGTGCACTAAATAGACAAAAGCGTCTGCTTCGATAGACCTAAGACGGCATTCGGTCAAACCCAAAAACTCTAAATTTGGAAAATGGCAAAACGAGTTGTTTCCCAAACTCTCGATAGCGAATCTATCAAAATTCAAATACTTCAACTGGTAAAAGCACCGGCTGGCTCGGTGACATTTGCCTCCTCCTAACTGACCCATGTTGTTCAACCCGCTGGATCTCAAGTCCAAATTCTCGATGAATCTGAAGGCGCACACTGTTTCCTCGACCAATCGTAAAACTCGATGCACCGCCGCCAATTGCTCCACTTTCTTAACTAGAAGCGGGTGGTTGGGCAAGGTTTGGCAGGCTGAGTCCAAGTGGACGCGATGATGATTAGAAACTCGGCTGTAGCTTTGGTGCAAGTAGGTGATGAAGTAGCAGTTGACGTCGGTTGGACATAGGATGGCCAGCCTAAAAAATTCGTAGGTGATGTAGCAGCTGTGGTCAAAGTCAAATTCAACTTTTAAAAATTGTTGGTATTCCTCTTTATATAATTTAGTGAATGACACTTCTTCGTAATAATAATTATTATTATCGTTGGTTTAGCTTAAATGAAAAGAGGGGAGAAAGACGGCTATAGCGAAAGTAGTCCAGGCAAAAAGTATCATCGTGTCTACTCGGTTAAACTCGATTTACTAAACCCCAGTTATAACCCAGGAATTTTAGCAAAAAACACTATGTTACTTCGGAATCATTTTAAGCTAAGATTTTTTTTGACACAAACCTTCTTTATGTCCTTCTAAACAATACCTCAAAAGTCCCCAGCATTTTGTTGAGCTTAACCTCTTTTTTTGGGGGGTCAAAGACGGGTCAAAAGTAGAGGTTAACTATACGTTAGATATAAGGGCAAGTGGGGTATCATTTTGAACGTATTTTTCATGCTGAATCTAATAAGAAGTAAATCAAATTTATACAATCATTAACATGTGACTTAGAAAAGATTTTATGTAAAAAAAAAATCAGATTTTGCATTAATTTACCAATGATTACAATTTTTATATTACAATTCTTTTTTTATATTATGTTAAATATCAGCAACTTTTTAATTAGAACATAAACATTAAATTATAATAAAAAACTTAACATTATTTTTAAATTTTTAAAATTATAAATCTTTATTATAAATAATTCTTGACGAAGTAAAACCATAATAACTATGGTATAACTATTGAGTACGAGGCGTATCCATAAGGTAACTTTAATGGTGGTCACTCAGGCTGTATGAATTTTTTTTACAAATGTTGGTAACACTGTCTTTTAGTTGGGGGTTCTCCTGAACAAAAAGACCCCTGGGGGACCTCGGTAGCACAAAAACTCGTCCTGTACTGTCCATTTGTGTAAAAAATGGCGATGTTACAGGTAGGAATGCTGATTTGATCTAATTGTATTTTTATTCTAAATCGACCGGAAACAGTCAGAGGACCTTAGGGATCAAAGGTAACCAGGTTACAGTTAAACACTTAAAAAGTAAAGGCAAAGTAAAACTTTATTTTTAATTAATAATTCGTTAAAGTCATTAAAATGCTATAAAATGCAGGTAGTCGTTATTGCCGAAAAAGAGAAGACGGAAGGTGACCTTTTGGAGTTTTGCGTTGTGTTTTGAGTGGTCGGTTGGAAGTCACTTTAAGTAAAAATTCCGATCTCAGCAACAAGGTTTCAAAAGTAAAATCTTTAAGTTCATAAAGCTCAATCACTACTCAATTGACATAATAAATAAATTAAAATATCGTATGAGCCTTAACCCGGTTGAGTCCCGCAAACTCTTATTGCAAACGAACGACCTTAATTGAAATATAATTAATTAAGCTGTGATACAAAAAAATGAATTTTAAATGCAAATTATGGAAGTCTAGACGGATGCCAGGTTACACATATAAGATCCCTATCTGAATTCTAAGAGAAAATTATGTATTTGCAAAATCTTGAAAAACAATTAAATTTCAGGCAAAAATCGTTGTAGACGATTATTAATGACTGCCGGTAATCCAATTAGAATTTTAGCAATTTATTTAAAAACAAAAATTATGTCCTTGACAAGATTAGAATGAGCGGCAGCAATATGGAGGCGATCGCTACTTTAAATCTCGGGTCAAAGGTTTCGAGCCCTGGATAAAATTAATCCGGGCTCCGAGGGAATAAAATTTATCTTTAATCGAAATAATATTTTTAACGGGGAGACGCCAGGCTGTCTGGAGAAAAGAAAAAATAAAAAATTTACTACGCGAAAATTGCGGAAGGCGCCTGACTGTCTGGGAAGGTTTATGAATGAAGCATAAAAATACTACGAGTTCGTAGTAGAAAAACCAGACATGCGGGCGGCTGAAGCGAAAGGAGGATAAACTTTTCTATTTTTCCTACCAGGAAAAAAGCGTGTTCAGAAAAATAAACGGACGAGTTTAATTCAATCTTAAAGCTATTCGTCCGGTTATTTAATTTTCAGCTTCCGAAAAAAATAAATTTTAGTAATTATTTAATTAACTTATTTTCCCTAGCTATCTGGCATAAGAGATAGATAAAATAAATAAAGGTGTTACTTACAAAGTTATGATGATTTGCATTTTCATTTAATCAACTAAATTAGCGCATAAAACTTAATGAATTTTCGAAGGTTGATTAAACGAATTAGAGAAGTTGTTCAAATGCAATGTTTGTTTATTTTGCCAAGTTCAAGGTTCATATAGCTAGTAGATTGATTTTCACAATACAAATTCAATACGCTATACACTTCACAAAGTTTCTTTCAAAGTTTTTAAGGGCACCAAACTTTCTTTAGGTCGCACAAACGTTTATTTTTGGTACCCGTTTCGATAAAAGATACAGGAACGGCGAATTAAATCACGAACACTTCAAATTACTTAAACATAAATTTTTGTTAAACAAAAAAAATAAAAATCCGAGAGCGTTTAAGACATTAAAATTTAAAATCACTCTTCTTACGAGGCCGAAAAGTTAGAGTTCAAAAGATCAGGTCGCGAAAGGTCAGACCGAGAACGCACCTGACGTGGAGATCGAAGCAAGAGTAAGAGAGCAATCTGTTGAGGGCGGATGCGACAGGTACATTTATACCTTCGCCATTTGATGTCAGTTTTCAAAATGGCGGACGCCCTTTAGCAGGTAAAAATGCACGTCATCGGTCCGAGTCCGGAAAAGAGGTCAAAAGGACTCTTTAACTTTTGACTCTCCTTTCAAGTTTAAAAAAAGGAAACAAAGAGAGTCTTTAAAGTGAAGTCTGGGCTCGAATAACTCCTGGGTCCTGACTTAACCTTAAGTAAGCCCTAGACCATGGTGAACTCTGAGTTCACCTCTATTGATAGGTACCACTCATCAGCGGAGATGAGGTGCACCAACATGTAAAAAACAATAAAAACGAACGGGAAAATTGGTGATCTTTTACCCTGAATAACTTCCGGTTCCAGGGTCGCATACAAGTGTTTAAGGGCTCTAAATAAAGAGTTTCGGTAGATCTACAAAAGAGACCTAGAGTGTGAAGATGCGAGTCCCAGTTCCGGAGTTGGTCCAGGTCAAAGACTGGCCTAACCACGAATAACAGAAATGCAAAATAAATAACAACAACCATCTTGACGAGAGACGAGTCGCGGCTTCGCACAGCCATAACTCCTGGGTCCTAAGTCGTATTCGGACGGTCTAAAGATCGTTGGAAACGCTTGCGTCTCCTCTTTCCAACGGGCCCTATTACGAGTTCGGATGGTTTTCGGTTCCGGAGCCATGAGTCGAAGAGTGATGGCTTGTAGCGTCACTCCCAGAGAGCGTTCAGGTCCGATCGTCTAACATTCAAAATTTGCATAAAATTTCAACTGAAATCAATTAATAATATATTTTGAGGCATCAACATGGTCATTAATTCGAGTCAAAACTTTGGCAGCTTAATAGATTTATTTATTTTATTTATTCTAAATTTAATTAAATTGCGAAGATTTTAATCAAAAGATCAAGTGTTTGATATGCTTGCAATCAGAAAATTGCAAGCATTAAATCTGGCGTGGGTCAGAAGAAATAGGAAGACGTTTTATTAGTATTTTGATATAAAATCAAAATACAATAGAAAGGAAAATAAATAAAAGAAGGTAGCCGACTCTTTTCTACCCGCTGTATTCTCCCCTCTGTGTCCGAGAATAGAAAGGACGTTTTAGCAAGGTCAACGTCCCCTCTAACTCTTTAACATGGAAAAGTGTACAACTAGCATTTAGGTCAGCCTCTTTTAGCTACGTTAAAAAATTTTGCGATCTCACGGCGGCCCATATCCAGTGTGACCAAACGATTAAAATATGTGAATTGAAATTCATATTGTTAATCGGGTTTACTATGGAATTTAAATTCGGCTTTTATTTTTATTCACTTAATCTTAAGTTACTTAATTTTTAGATTATTTTTAAATGCGTTTTCGCAATAAAAGTTTTAAATCATCCAAAAATGACAGTGTTGCCACTGAAAGTGACGTGTGAAGTAAGGGCGCCGTAGAGACCACGTTATTTAAAACCGAGAAAAACTTTTAAGGATTTTTCTAATTATTATAATCATTTCTGTGCTAACTTACTGTTTAAAACCAAGGTTAATTAATAAAATTTTATTTTATTAATTAATATCATTATTTAAAAATTTAAACAAAATTGCAGATATAACTTATAAAAAAAATTTTTTTATTTTTAGTAAGAAGGTGAAAGTAAGAGGAGGGTGGGAAAGAAGGGAAAGACTCGACCGCAACACATAGTTTTTTTATTTAAGACTAAAAAAGTTAAAATAAAAATATACCGGGTAGTTTTAAAAAACTAAAAGAAATACGCTTTTAATGTACTAAAAAGCAAAAAATAAGTTTTAAATATACACATTTTATTCAATATAATTTTGTACAGATATACTCGTAATTTAATTTTTTTTAATACCTGGTATTAAAATGAGAAGAAAATGAATTTTGATATAAAAAGCGTGGGGTGCATGCTTTGACCATACAACACTGTCCTCTAACTAGACACGCCTTTAGTCACCAGTTTTGAAACCAACAGATTATCACTTGAGTGACGCACATATGTGGCAGCAATACTGCACGTTCAGTATTCTACTATATATTATTGCTCCATCACCAAAGGGCAACAATTAAATATGAGTTACAAAAGTTGCCCTCTGTTATACAGGACTCCACAGCGCGACGTTATTTTCTGTGGGAATTACCTAAAAAACCACGTTTCAAAACAGCACATGTTAAAGAATACTGAGTGCGCGCCTAGTTAGAAAATCACGTTGCATGGTCAAAGGGTGCAGGTTAAGTTATAATGTTACAAGGCACCCCACGC
>JAQGAZ010003559.1:0-11293 GCA_034692225.1 Polydesmus complanatus
AATTTTTTGTCTGCTCTTTCAATTTGCCTTAAATATTTGTCTTTGCCTTGACTTTTTCTAATTACTGAACCCAGCAAGTAGATTTCAATTCCCGGTACTACAAACTTAATTTAACGCTAGTAATTATTTTAAGCACGATTTATAAAATTATTGTAATTGCCTCTAGATCTTAGTTAAAACTCAATTAACAGGAAAAATCTTGTAACGGCTCTATAACAGCTCAAGCTCCAGAGAAAGTTAAACTCGATTAAATTTAAATCAAATTCTAACAAAAAGTTGAGTCGTTTGCTTATACATGTAAAGTGTTTTAACACTAATAACGTAAATTTTTGATTCCTTTTCGGTATTCAAAGATATACTACAACTGTATACTAATAAATAAGACAATTTTAAAATAAAAAAGTATTTTTATATTTCTATTTCCTTGGAAGCTGGGGTATTTCTTTTTATATTTCATTATTACCGGTCAGTACGTTTTTGCACTACAACATTTGATTTTGGTTAGATATATTTATCGGAAAAACTATTTAAAAATTGTATTCTCCAGTTAAAAAGAACATACTCTTAGTAAAATAATTAATAAATAATCCTTTGCTTGTGAAAAATAGATCTCAAACTTAACGATTGTGACGTGCTATCTTTTTTTATTTTTTTTGGACTAATATCAAACGCATTAATATTTAAAATATTCAAGCGTGATATGCCACATTCGTATTATTTCCTGTTACGAGAGTAGTAAGATCCGTAGCTTATTAGCCCGAATGAAGTTGTTGAGCTCCACCCTCGCACTAATTATACTTCGGGGGCAGGACCATTAATCTCATTGGCAACAGGTTGGCCAGTGGCTCGGTGTCTCCATGGTCAAACTTTGACATCCCCTGTCAAAATTTGGCCATGAGATGCCAGGCGGCGTTGAAATTCAAGTCGGTTAAAACAACATCATGTTTGCTCCCTCGCCTTTGTTTTTTTTAATATACCTGCACGGTATTTAAGTGACGTGTGGTGTGTGATAAAACCACCCGTCTATTAGACTTGTACACGATAGTTGGAGTTAGCGGTATTGATCCTCTATAATACTGCAGCTACCAATTTCATTTGTTGTTTTTTTTTTGCTTTGCCGCTGTTTTTGCTGTCGGTTGTCAGATGTTCGTCTCGCATTATATGAACACCTAACCTAACTTACGCTATAGCAGTAGCTACATTTTTTGGATCGAATTTAGAGTGGTTTATTTCGTGTTACCGATAACAGCGCAGTTAAACACGCAATAAACTATGGCATATTGGGCTATGCCGTGCAATTTATTCACTTGGTTTTATTTTTAAACGGTCAATTAGATTACTTTAAACAAAAACGAACATTAAGAGATAAATCAACGTAAAATTGGAAAATGTAATTAAATCTCGACAATGTAATGAAAAAAAAAAAGCTCATAAATTCTACGATACGAATATTAAGATAGAATAATAATATTTTAAATGTTCAAACACAAGTTTAAATTTCAAAACCAAAATTAATTTTCGTCTTATTAACATATCGGTTATGATAATATTAAGCTTAAAATCTCTAATTATTTATTTTGCCAAACAAATTTGAAACTAAATTTGAGATTTTTAATGTTTTCGCGTCAAGAGAAACGTCGCCAATGCTGTTAAATGCAATTTTTTATGTAAATTTGTTATAATTAAAAATCAAATAAAAATAATGTGCATTAACTTTCAATATTTTTATCTTTTTTTTATATTGTCAATCATTAATTAATAATATTAGATTAGTAATTCATTTACAATGACTACGGCATCTCTTGTTGATATGCATGAAGTCGTGCGTGCTTAATTCTAAGACCATAAAGTTGTTTAGCAAGTTATTTATTTATTTTTTGTTTGATAAGATTTTTATCTTTCATAAAAATTATGTAACCCTTTATTTTCATAACATTATTATACCTACTACAGTATATTCTTTTTTTTTTAAACGCAATTATAATATTTTGTTCGTTCTTCACATTTAAGTTTTTACTGAGCTAAACTGTTTCAAATGAGATAATAAAATGAATGCAATGCGCGCTCCGCAACATGGGGTTTTAATTGCGCGCAGATTTTCCCTTCAGCTCCGGAATTCGCCGAGAAAAATTTTGTAGAAAACTTATGGGGTTAGGAAAAATCCACGTGGAAACATCGGAATTTAATAAGCGCAAAACAGAATAAGTGATAATTATTATAGTAGGAGTAAGAAATAAAATTGAACGTTTATTTACTTACGCTAATGAAATGACTATGAAATCCAACCAATTCCACGCATCCCGAAGATATGTGAACGGCGTCAAAATGAAACCCCTCGCCATAATTTTAATACATGATTCAAATGTGTAGATTGATGTGAAAATTATTCTGAAAAAATGTAAAATAAAAAATTAATTACCAACAAATTACGGAATTTACACTAATATTTTCACCAAAAAACAAACAATAATAATAACTCTTTTAACTCAAACCAATCAATCAACAATAATTTTTTTTTAATTCAATTTTCTTCCTTTTCCCCTTTTCCATTTTCTATGCAATTACTGTAGGGCCATGTTAGAAAGCAAACGTTTGATTTATGAGGCTATTTAAATATGATCGTGGGTTTCATAAAAATTTACTTTGTGTTGAATAATAAACGCAGTAGGAGGTTAATTGGACAGCATTGTCACTAGTGTGTACCTGCTGTACAATAAGCCGCATCGGGTACAGCGTACGTATTATAATAAAGCACGCTGTAAAGTTCGATGTTTTTTTGGCCTAATTCTTCGAGGGGGAAAGGAAAATCAACATACTGAGCAACTCCATGATTACAACATCAATCTCAACCATAGATTACCAACCGATATGCTACGAATTAACACTGCGACAGTTTTCCATTAGATAGGGGAGCAGAGATAAGCATAATGAATCAATAATACAAATGCTATTTTTTGTATTCTAAAGTCAATGCGCATATTATAATGCAATAGAAAACCTATTGCTCGGCTAAAAGCAATCATAAATTATTATAAGTTGTTTATACAGATACTGTAGTTTCATGCGGCAACTCAAAACTCACCAATAAATCCATCAATGATCAACTAGGCGACAAATTATTTTCCTATAAAGATGTACGTAAATATTGCTTATATACACGTACTGTACATCTATTTAAGAAAATAATTCGTAAAAAATAAATAAAATTTATAAAATAAATATATGTTCAAGGCGTACAACTATTTCGGAAAAGATATGGAAAAATAACAGCCGTATTTGCACTTAAAACTTATTCATAGACAGATTTGTAATACTCGTGATTATAATTTAATTTTAAAAATAAATTAAATGTTTATTTTTTGATCAATAATTGGTTTTCTTATCAATTTTTTAGATTAATTGTCGTTAATTCATTCTTCAATTATTTTATCCATCCTACTATTTCCACATGTTTTAATTATAATAATAAAACCTTTTAAAAAACCTTCTTAAGGTTAATTGAAGATCATTACTACCAGATTTACCCCTAACGGTATTTAAACAAAATTAAAACCCACATGTACTGTGATTAAAATTTCTGTTGGCCGTTATAATTGTCTAAGTAATATGTCATTAAACACACTCGCTATTTGTGGATTAAGAAATCAGTTTCGCCGATGTAATTAGTTCATTCTCATTTTACGCTAACGAAATGCGGTACTGCAGTCGTGATGACGTGGATTGCGGGTTTGTCTTAGCGACTGATGTCAGGGGAAGTTTCGCAAGGTACTAAAAGGTAGATATTTTTTTATCGATGAGGTTTATTCTTATACGACATCGTACACTCTCACAATTCGTTTAGCGCTAAAATTTAAAGTAAATATTAAATAAAACATTAAGAAAGTAAAAACAGACATGATTGGGTCGTCACACTTTCTAAGTCATTGACCTATCGATGTCTTATTCGACTCAACATTTTTTTTTCTTTTTTAACCTTATAAGATTACCCACAAACACTCAAAATAATACTCGCGTTTAGTACCATCAACAGAAATATTGATCAGACTTAGTAAATGATGCTTGTTTTTCCCTTTGGTCAAAACAACAGCAAATAAATTGGCGAATGCAATCGAAGTGGCTGTTGACCTTTACTAGCGGAATTTTAGAAACAGTTTAAAGAAGACAGCGACTAAGCATTTTATTAATCTTTACTATAATAACTATTTCAGCTCTAGACACGAAATTAAGTTAAGATTAATCAAGAGTTAAAAAATTTTTTGATTTGCTGAAGATAAATAAACATTTATTAATATTATTGTTGGATGTTATAAACATTAAATTCGATACCGTACTGGTACTGTAAACAACGCATTATTAATTGTTTATTACAGTACCGTATTTATATGGCATGCTCCCATGACTTTTCAATAATATATTTCCATTTAATAATATCCAACAACAATATATAATTCAACAGTTAACATGCAGTAGATTAAAATTCTGTATGGTTTCAAAATCAAAACCGTATTTGGTATCATCGGTGTCAAATTCATCTAGTCTTTTAATATGAAAACTAAATGAGCATAGTTAATTCAAAGATAAAAGCTATTAGCTAATAATATTCTCTGAAGTACTTCCACATACTCGTATATGCGCCGACGCTTCTTTCGCGAGTAGCTTTTCCGCTCGTATTTCGTTATTAAAATGTCATCGCTCTTCCCGGTTCGATATTCGTCATCATTCACTTTTCCGTCGCTAGCACTACCGGTACTTTTCTCCGTCATTAGAAAAGAAAGAAAAATGTGAGAATTGATTCGCGCTCTCTCGACGTTAGCAAAATATAGAAACCAAGATGTACAGAATGTCCAAACATTCAATCGCAAACCACGTAGAGTTGTAATTTTCATTAGAAATGGTGCTTGTACTACCGTTTTTTTAATAAGTGGTAAAATTTTAGATGCAAATTCTAACAAATTCAATAAATATAAGTGCATAACCCTTCTAGTTAGACCAAGTACAGTTCTTCAGTATTGCGATAATAAAATTTAAAAGATCACATTATTAAATTTGGCATCGCTTCTTAAACTATGAGCAACGGGCACGTGCGGTGGTATGCTGCAGGCATTAAACCATTAAAGTAATGCAGATCTTTTTTTAATAGGAACTTTTGGTCTAGGTAAGAAGTAAAAGTCAGCAGACAGGCACTGTCAAATTAACTGCAACACTTCTAAAAGTGCTGGAGTCAATCCAATCGATCTGCATTTTGTATGAAAATACAGTATAATAATTATTGGTTTTGCATCCAAATTATCGACCTTTAAAATAATACGGAGTAAGTTTTAAAAACTACCGTAATGAAAAATATTTAGTCCTTATCGATTAATGCAATCCGTTTTAAAAATACTTTTGGGAGAATTAATAATTATTGTAATGTTGTTACTCACTAGACTTAAAAATTATTATAATATTTGTAAATAAATTACATTATTCATTTATTTGACGCCAAAACCGGTTTTTTAAAATGCGTTGTGCTAACCGAAAAGTGCCAAACATTCAAAATAACAGAGATTCTATCAAATATCCAACATCGAAAATAGTTTTAGAATTGAAAGGTTGAAAAAGTCATTGACTCAGACCTAATACAGTACATGTACCTTCATAGCCTAACACAATAATTACCACACAGATCGGATATTTCCAAACCAGTAGACTTTTTATACCCCACAATATACATGTAAAACCATATTACTCCGTCTAAAACATTCTAAATTTTGCCTAAATTGTTGGCGTTAATTAAAAAAATTAATGAAATTATTATCACTACAAAATAATGTTTTTGTGTTGCTTGCGATATTAAAAACGATTGTTTAAAATCCTTTACTTGAAATGCTAAAATGAAGTGAATTTATCAATTCTTTTTTGAAAAAAAATATTTCGCTTCTCGCAAACCGGCGCTAATCACGTACTGTATAATATGTTTTGCTGCTTTATCTTAGAATTAAACTTAGTAAACTTTCTACATTTTTGAAACGCCCAAAAAGGACCATTTCAACTTGACAGTTGTTATTTACGATTAATAAGCCTCAACACTGCCCAAAGTTAACCTAATAGTTTTATCTTTAAAGCAAAAAAAAAAAAAAAAAAAAATATATTTTTCCAAAGGCAAAACAGTTATTATTGTTTAATACTCTTATCAATGTTGTTTTGCCAGCAGGAGATGTCATCCGTTAGAAGGGTCGATAACTCTAATCGATTGTAAAATAACTTTATTGCTTTTGAATGAACACCACCTCCACATGCGCGCACTCGACGGTGTTTTTAAAATACATTATCGATCTGCTTTGGATCAATTGCCCCCTCCTTCGGCTATAACGTTTCATTATCATAATTAGGTAACTACAATAGTAGAGTGCATTAAAAATAGAATACCGGCATTTTTAAAGTACCAGTAAAAGAAAAAAACAATTATAAAAAAAAAGTGATGTACTTACTCTGTATGTTCACTAAAAGTGGCATCTTTCATCGTCATAATGATACAATTTGTTAAGATAGTGACTATTACAAAGAAGCTGAATAATGGATGGACCAAAACATAGATCGCTACCCGTCGAATGGGATTAAAGGGGGTTAACATATACATGGCGTTGGTTGCACTAAACCGGAAGATATCTTTTCCTTTACTTATCACCATGAATGTCTATAAGAAAATATAAACAATAATTATTAATACAGGTTAAAAAAAAACCAGGTACACACCATCTATTAATGTTATTAAACAACGATTAATTTCTTTTACGACGATTATGCTCTATGTATAGTACATGCATAGTAAAAACTTCATTTACACTCAGAAAATTAAGGCGGAAAATATTCTCCGTTTTTAAAAATCATTGGCGTGTTTCGGCGATAAACTTGCAGTGCTTTACCAGATCCCTTGTGTTTAAAATTAGGACAGATAAAACTCAGGATGTGAATAACATAATTCAGTACTGCAAACTAAACACGCCTGGCGAAACTCAAGGTCTGCAAACACTTTAACCGAATTAATTAAAGCTTCTTGATAAACTAAATCATTCTATTTTTTTTAATGATCTGCGTGCAAAAATCAGGATGATGCCTGAGCGTGGCTTGTCACTAAAATTTAGTCTAATCACGAAGCTAAAGCAATTTAAATTTGAAATCTTGTTTTTTTTTTTAAATTGACACAAAATGTAAATTATTGGCGCAGAAAATAATTTGTTATGGTTTCTTCACCGTGCTTTACGAAGCGGTATGGCGTCATAAATGTTTAAAATTTACACAATTTTGACTTCACAATAATTATTAAAGTTCTAAAGTTCCGTTTTTTCGTATTAATTTTGTAAGACTACGAGTCTAAAACGATGTTTTTAACAATTAAAAAAAATATATATATGATACCGTACCGGTAATACGAAATCTTCTGTAAATTAATTTTAAGAAAAACCATAATGTAAAATAATAGGCAGCAACAAATAATGAGCATCGACTTATATTTTACTCTTTTCGATAATTATTATTACTAGTAATATAAAAAAAGGATTTTCCAGTAATTCTTGGAGACTTAAAACAAAGTTACAACTAGTGTCTCCACCTCTCCCAATGGGAGGCAACAGAAATCAAATATCACTTATCTTTTATTTCATCTCCTTTTCTTTTTTTAAAAAAATTTCTTTTCTTTTCACATTATTTTTCTTAAACCGCTTTTGTCGAGCATAGGTATGGTTCTTTTTTCTCCAGAGAATCGAGTTGCAATAGGCCTACTATTGTCAAGTATTTTTTATCAAGATACAGTAAAATATCCATGGACAAGCAATGTTTTACAAAAACAATAAATTTTAAGGGCTGCTTTAAAATATTTTCGTCTTGGGAGTGCGCGGTCAAAAACGTTTGGAAACCCTTACAACATAAGCAGTCGGACAATCTCTTAACTGAGTATAATATTATGCAGCAATTCTATTTACCAGTACAGTAATTCATGTCAATGCTCAAAATTTATGGTAGCCCCTAATTATTATAAATATTAAACGCCTATAATTTATAATTTGCATAAACAAACCACTTTTTGGTAAAATCACTAATTCCACGTAACATACCGTTAAATGAATGCAGATTGCTGTTTATGATCATTAAATTAAAATTTCAAATTATCTTTATGATAACTTCTCTAAAAACATGCAATTGCCAACTAAAATAATAAGTTAACTCAATTAATTTAAATATGCTAAATCAACTCGTAAATAAAAAACGCATTACCGCAAACATAATAATTAAAGAAAGAAATTAATTCGTTTAAAAATGTTTTACATAAAAAAAAGCGCACATTTTGCAGATAAAAAACCAGGGGCGGGCAGCCGTGTCAAACGACCTTGTAAAACAGTGAACGTTAAGGGTAAAATTTTGCAATACCGATAGTTAGGCAATGTATTAAAAATGGGCTGAAAAGTGTATAAAATTAATGAAATTTTCAAATAATTTTCTAATTTTCCCTTTATTAAAATTTGCATCAGTTTCCTTCTCTTTTTCAAACTTTGGTTCATTTTCGTGTTTTATAAAAAAAATACTGTAGCCAATACTTATTCGTCAAATTTTGGTATAGTGCTATTTTGGAAAGTATTGATTGCCCACGCCCAGGACCTAGAATACGTAAAACTCAATAAAATCTAAAATAGCCTATTACTTTACCACTACCGGTAACTGAAAGAAGCTCAATAAAATTCACTTCTTTCATCATACTAAAAATAAATAGTTGAATCTGTGTTTTAATAAAGTTTTAAGGGCTCATTTTAATTGCTGGTCAAATAACTAAAAAACCTAAAAATAGTATATATTAAACTCATACAGTAATATAGAAACCTGTTTAAAAAAAAGTTCTTGATTATTTTATTATTATATTATTACCAACCTATAATGTACCGTATCTAAAAATTTTCCCTTTTAATTTAATTTAAATAAAGTTTTTAAAAATCAAGGTCCTTCATTAACATTCAAAATCCAATAAGTTTTTGTAAAACTCTTTTCAATAACAATAATAAATTTATCAATAAACCATTGCTACTGTATTTATCACGTTCATTTAATAATGAAATTTTAATCGTTGTTTAATTTAATACATTTATGGATGAAAAATAGTTAGTACTTACCGGTTGATTTTGATAAAATTTGTCAATATCTTCTAAAGGGGTGGCTACCAATTCCGGGGGCAGTTCGTTGGCTAACGCGGGTGGGAGAGTCATTCCAGCCTCAAACAGTGGATCTGCTTGAGGTTCATCCATAAATTCATCATCCTTTGGCGGGGGTTTATCCTTTTTCATCTCCTCTTCTTCTTTGGCTCTGGCATGGATGTTTTTGAGAGATTCCTTTGTGAAGAGACGAAAAATGCCTCTGTCCTCTTCACCCACGTCAGACTCCGACATTTTACTCCAATGCAACTAATGTACTTGGAGCAAGCCGTAGGCGCTCGTGCAGCAAAATTGCTAGAACAGATCAAAGGAAAAGAATTTTCCATTAGTATAAATAAATCAAGCAGAAGCAGCATTACTACAAAGATCATTTAAATCAACTTTTAATACGCTAATAATAAATTAGTAATTAATTGTCCCTTGCGCGTTGTCATAATAAGAATTTGATATTAAAAGTTATCGAACGTCAAAAAGCTATTTTCTGAGATAACGCTCGGATATAAATAAGTTAAAGAAACCGGAATATTCACACATCCTCATTTAGGTACGAGCGAATTACATTACCGCACGGTACCTACCTGATCTTCCGGTTGTTAAGGAAACAATTTAAGAGTAATTGAATGTATCAATGCGTCAACTCTCAACGTATTTATCAACTCGCATCGATATAAATAAACAAATTAAATTTCGTATTCATAAAACGTATTACGATAAAATAAGAAAACCGCATTTATTTAATTCAAAACGCATTTGGGCGAGTATGCTGACCAGGGTATAAAAATGCTACATTGAGCTTGCGAGAGTGTTTCATTTTTCTTTTTTTGTGGCTCTTGGCCGCCCCAAGGAATGTGTCGCGATGAAACCGTGGCCTCGCTAGGTCTAATTCAAAATTCGTTACTTCACAGATTTTTTCTAATACAGTATATAACTATATAATAATTATATTACCAATTTTAATTTGTTTAAAATTATCCTCATCCGGCCTCAACACACGCGGCGAGACGAGCTCGTCACCCAATATGCGCGCGCTGCATCGATTCTAGCTTGATCGAATTCGCCTCATGTCTGTGTTATACATTGGCGTATTTCTTTAATATTCCAGACTTAAATTAGGTCGGCTACAAAATATGAGGTGTGACGAAAGAAAAGGTTTACAAGACAAAGGTAAAAGACACACGGAATGGTCGAAGAACGCATGGGACGAATTTGATCAAGTTGTAATCGATGCAGCGTATAGTGAGTGGCGAGCATATGTCTTCCTGCTTGCGTTGAGGCTAAAGGATGATATTTTAAACACAGAATAGAACAATTAGTATTACGTGTTAAAAAAAAATCATTAAAGTAAAGATTTGATATGTGCCATGCATCGCAATATTATAGCTTATTAACAGATTGGTGAATTAATTCATTTGGTGCGTTATGCCAACCCGTTAATTATTGCTTGTGTTCATTTGCTGATTGATGGAAGGTAATCTCGCTAGAGTGCCGTCTGACATTTTGCAAGAGTTCTCGATTGACTCTATTTGACCTTCCTCAAAAAATCATTTTTCAAAATGCTTATGGGTCGTAATTCCTGCTCAAAAGATTTAACAGAATAAATTTGTTACAGCTGGTTTAAAAAATACGGAGTAATAAATTTATTTGTTATGGTTGCACTTAGATATAACTTAAACGATCCAATCCCACGACAATGTAGCTTCCATTGTCCAAATTTCGTTAATCTAAAAGTGGTCCGCGGAAAAATATCCCAAAATTTAATTCTATAGATTCTTTTTCTAAGAAACCGAATAAACAGCAACTCCAAATTTCTGATGTAAACACAGCACGAATTGCTCGCACACGTACTCCAAAGTTGTTATGAATTTTATTGAACATGATTTCGTTATACGCTTAAGCTATAATTTACTTTTTGGATAAAACAAAAATAACCCTCAACCTTAAAAGATAAAGAGTATGCAAACACAGTTAAATCTAGTGTTTACAAATTACTCGAGATTTTAATATCAGGATACTCAACTACTTTTTCGTCTAAGATTTAATACCCGATACCTGTTATTGGAAACACATTATCTGACGTTATGTCAGAAAAATGATGTTCTCGTGTGAACGGAAAC
>JAQGAZ010003560.1:0-11291 GCA_034692225.1 Polydesmus complanatus
AAATAAATGTAGGTACACCCAGACCTTTCAGTACCATCTGTGAAGAATGAAATCTTTATAGACACAAGGGTTAACTTTCATTACATTTGTGATTGTTATCCATTGTAATTTTTTACGATCGTCAAACATTTGGTGCTGAACTTTTTCCATTTTCTTAAGTTGTTTTTTCTCATCTTGTTTAAACAATTCCCTTTCTTTGCTTAATGTTTCGTTCATTTCAAATTTTGTTTTATTAATTTCCTCCAAAGTCTTATTAAAATTAGAATAGCAGTCGATCAAATAATTTTCAGTTTCCGCGATGATATTGTTTGATTGTATTTGGTGATTGCTTATTTTATTATTTAATTGTTGAAAAATATTATCAACAGGTATAAGCTTTAAAAAAAAAATTAAGAATTATTAGTCTTTAACAATTATTATTTTAAATGGCTCAAATAAATCATTGTACTGCACCTCATTATCAAAAGTCTGGGTTTTTACACTTTTTGTTTCAAACTTTTGTTTCGGTTGACTGAATAAGCCCTTGTAGTTTGCATTGCCAATGTTGCTCAAAAGGCCATCATAGTCTATTGATGTTTCTACCTTTGGCACTGAAATAACAAAATTTTTGTGTTAATAATGAGTATTATATTAATGAATGATAGAATAAGTGCGCGGAAAGCATTTTTAGTTATAATAACGTTTCATTACAATATTTTAAGATTTTGATTACCAGAATACATTTTTTTAAATATCGGTACAATATTGTTTAATGATGTGTCAAAAGTTTCAAGTAATTCGTATTTTAGTGTAAATTTTATTTTTTTTGCCAGTAACCTATTACAGTAGAAACAATTATTTATCTGATTTTTTTTTTTTATTTTGCGGTAAACCGCATACGTATTAGCCAATGTTCTTCGGATTTCTTTGATGAAAAATTACTTTACAAACGTAATGATACGCCGTTGCTATTACTAATACAGTACTACTTACCAAATGTATCAAATAATTGCTCTGAACCATTTGGTTTTTCTTGTTGAATTAGGTGTAATTTTTCATGTTTGTTGCTGGCACACAATTCACAGAAATTGTCGTTTGTTGCATTTTCAAAAGTGCACGTTTGACATTTCCAAGTCTTATCATCTAAGTTTTAAATTATGAATATCAGTGATTAATTCGAAGAGTAAAATCTTGGTAAGAATTAGGATCTCGAGTGGAAATGCCCGTACATGGAACCATGTACAGTAGTCGGTCTCAACATTTGTTTAAATTTTTATTTAAATGTGTCGCTTTTCAGCAGATTGCCAAAAACTTAAAAAGCTTAAAATTTTGCAATTTGTCACTGATAAGTAATGACACTATACAGTATTATAAATTTATAATCAAAGCAACCCCGAAATTTGAAAAATTGATTTTTTTTAAAAAAAAAAGTAAAATTATGATTTCTTTCTAATTTCTCTGCCTTGAAATCGTAAAATATATACATGTAGCCTACAGTACTTAAAAATTTTTGTAGTACTAAATATAAAGTAATGATGAGGCCGGCATTAAATAAGTTAAAACAACAATAAATATATTATCATTTTAAAGATTTTATCAGTCCACGGTTTACCAATGACATGATATAAATGAGAAAAGTAAACGCATTGCTAAACCCAAGTTCCGAAATCCTTCCAAGATCTTGTTATTTTAAGGTTTCTTTGCATGTAGCCTATAATAATAATTGATAGCTACAGTACTGTACTACGAAATATTCTTACCTTCCAGGAATTGTTTGCTATCTTCGTCGTCAGATGTACTGGAGAACATTTTATTCTATAGAAAGCAATTAATATTTATAATTTTGATTACAAAAGACATATTACAAGATCTGAAATACTGAAGATGTACAGCACCTTATTAATATTGTCCATAATTTTAATTTTTATTGAGTTTCTCCCATTCTATAAATTTACTTCACAGTAGTGTATTAACTTTGTTTTAAACTTGATAAGAAATTTAAAATGAATTTAACTGTTATAAATGTACTTTGCTTATTTTTGGTATTATTTAATTGGAATTTATTTATCGTTTTAGATAATAATTGTGGTGATACTAGGAAGTTACTTATCAAAAATGTACTGGTACTGTACAGTATTGCATTTAAATTGATACGTACTGCTTTTTTTAGATACACCGTACTCGATTAGCTTAGCTTGATTACATTAGCTTGATTGTTGGTAGTGATATATTACAGTAATTTTATCATGTTCGTTTATTAATTTGGGTAATTATTCGATGGTGCCTATTAAGTTCAGTTAGTTTTGCGCACCATTACAACAGAAATAAATTAATTAATCTTTTATAAATTAATATCGTGCACAAATTTATATTTAATATGCAACATGCGTGTTTACTTTTATTTTGTTATAAAGTGAAAAAAGTCAAATTCAATTGATGCCCAGCCTATGACTATAATATAGGGTGATTTTTAAATTGCTGTAGGCCTACTTTAATTTTGAGAAATGAATATATACGTACTCGTAGAGTCAAATTTTAATGAAAATGCATTAATTTTTTTTATATTTACATTCATTAATTACATCTCCCACTTAATAATAAAAATAACATCTGGCATATGACCTCCCTAACTCAGCCAGCACGTGCTAATGACGAAATTTCCATTAACCTTATGGTAGATGCCGCACATGCCGAGATCCGGCTGGCTGGTGCACTAGATGGCGGCATTGACATCAAGGGTGAGCGACAATGCCTTCAAGCGTGAACGCGTTGCCGACTCAGTTATGGAGGTCATACGTCTGATGTTTTTCATTATTAAATGGAAGATGCTGATGAATGCAAATATAAAAAAATTTAATGCATTTTCATCAAAATTTGACTGATTTATTCACTTTTCAAAATTAGAGTAATTCAAAATTAAAGCTAATTTTTACTAATTTTTTAATTTGAAAATATTAGAGCGCATATGTCATAAAACACCACCAATTACGACGCCAATTGGCAGCTTTTAACTTTTTAATTCTATCGTTTCTTGATAATTATAAAGTTCTAGTACGAGTAATCTATTCATTTTATATAGTTAAAGCAGCCATTTTTAATTTTATTTAAATCTCTTCTTTCAAAAAACTAGCCTAAATGATCCGATTTGCATTAACATACATAATCCAGAATGGGTGCCAACTTTGTCAGTAAAATTGCTGTTCAAAAAAATAAAAATCTACCAACAAAATCTTGTATCGACGAATAGGTGAAATTCAATACATGTATAACCGAATATTTTCCAAATTACAGTACCGGTAGTTTATTCTATTTTGGTAAATCAATTTAGCGCAATTTTTACATTAAAATATTTTAATTAAAAGTACTGTAACGTTTACTTCCTAGAATGTTCAGAAGAATTTTTTTTATTGCTTGAATTACATTGCTGGTACCGCATTACTTTTTTTTAAGAAAATACTTTTCACAGTGAAACTTAAATATTTATGTGCTGGTTGCATAACACCAAAACTCATTATCTGGAACATTTTAAGACCATCTGGGAATAATTATTATTTGAAATCAAAAAATCGAATTAAGTAAAGAAGAAGGCCTAAAATAATACTGGTGACGGTGTGAGCTAATTATAATCCTATTGAGTACCGCATTCTTAGTTGAGTAGGCCTACCGATAGTTGCTTCAATAATAATTATTGTCGGCTTAAATGAGTATTTGTCCACAGTTCTGCAACAGCGCTCTTTATAAAAATGAAGCTCAATCTTGCACTGGCAGTAGTTTACAAAATTTAATTTAGGCCTACTTAGATTAATTAAAAATTATTGAAGTTATGCAATGATAGTAAAAGAACATTGCATGTGAGGAGAGATGCGATTTGTCTCTTCTATGCTTAAAATATTCAGGACATCGTCATCACTAGTAAAACAAAACAATTTCATTGATAATAATATTTAAAATTTAGTAGTTTTGAATTCTCTCCAGTAACTTACCTTGTAATAATTCCTTCAGAGTAGCTTCTATTTTGAAATTGTTTTCTTTGTACATGTATATTACAAAATGATCTTCTATCTCCGGCATTATGTATTTCAAAATGGCTAAATGATAGCCATTTATATCTTCATCTGATAATCCTTTAGCTACTAGCCTTCTGTATATTTTCTGAAATTTATGTATTTGGAAAAATTATTTTAGAGATTAACAATAATTCTACCATTATAACGTGAATTTATACTTTAATTTCTTCATCTAGGGTTTCCCATGACTTTCTTTCTATTATCTCCTTAAATGCTTTTTCTATTTTCTGAGCCTTCTGATTTTTTGAGCCAGTTAAATAGCTAAATATATCTTTTGCCATGCTAAAAAATCCTCCTTTTGTTGTAGATGAATTGATCAATTGGCCAAAATTTTCTTGTATTTCATATATTCTTTGTGATGTTTGGTATTTATCAGTTTCCAATGAATTATTTATAAAAAGTGTATCCTCATTAGTTTCGGTTTTCTAAAAACAATTTATTTTGAAAAAAATATTAATGGGCGGACTATATTCCATTTTTGAGAAAAAAAAAATAATTTATGTGTGCTAAACAATAGGTAATTACTTTTTTTGGTGTGCCGAAATCGTTTTGAGCATCTTCCATGCAATTTTTAAGTGATGTAGGTCTATCCTAACAAAATATATAAAATATTTTTTTGCATTAGTTTTAATGTGAAATGATAGCAAACAATTGCCGGTTGTATTAAAACTTTGTTAATGGAATCGTTTTTCAATATACTGTACTTTTGGATTATGATTATACGTAATCGGGTAATATGGGTCACCATATTCATCATCGGCAATATCACTCGGACAAGTTGATTCAAGCTGATTTTTTGGTTTAGATACAGCTCCTTTTGCATTTCCAATTTTTGTCTTGATTATATCATTACTTTTTGAGCACATTTGGCAAATATAGTTTTCATTTAAATTAACTGTTGAGCAATGCGAACATGACCATTGATTATCAATTTTCTTTTTCATTTGTTCATTTGTTTTTGAACATCCTATACATACATACACCTTTTCTTCATTATGTAGTGTGCAGTGTTGACACTTCCAATACGTTATTGTAGCTAAATTTAATGAAAAAAATGTTAGTTTTTTCGTGTTTACAGTACATAGACTGAATTTATTATTATTTTTTTTTAAATGTGTATCTTTATAATAACTTAATTATTGATCAAGCTCATTCTGATTAAGAATTATTTTTTATTATTCTAAAATTTTAGAAACTAAACATTATCTTAACACGGCAAAATATATTTGCGTGTACATTGTACTGTGTTATGAAAAATAACGAAGCATCAAAACTAATATTAAAATACTCGTATAATTATGCTAATATTATCCAATCTGCACAAATAAATATTTTTGAAAAAAGAAAATTACATTCTAAATAACTGTGCAGTTGATATAATTTTCTCTCTTAAATTCCACCTATGCTTCATAATAATAATAAAAATAAAAAAAAAACAATAAAAAAAAAAGGCAAAATTATTTTTCTAAATAAAAAACGTTGTATGCAAAAGGAGCTTTGTTTTAAAAGTATATTAAAAGTTATGTTTAGATCATGGTATAAATGACTGTTTAATTTATTTATTATATAATTTTACGGTGTTTATTATTTGCAATAATATTGTTTTTAACTTACATGGTGAGCTATCAATCGCTTCATCACGGCTATTGTTTGACACCTATGAAAAATATAATAAATGAATCTAGTAAAATAAATTCTAATAGACAATCTGTATTATATATTTAAAGTTAAGATAACGTTTCCTTTATTTGAGGATTTTATTATTTAGGTGTTACCAGAATTAATGTAGTTTAGGAGAGACTGTTTTGTTCGGATTTTTTTTTTTTTTTGGCAGTGGTTTAGTGAAACTTACCTCAATTGAATTACATGGATTACGAATAGCTTTTTTGGTAGTAGGTTTGCCGTTGCTACAATCTGCATTGTTTTGTTGTACGTGTTCTTTGTTTTCCTTACGGTTTTCATATTGGTTTTTAACTCGTTCTCGGGCTTGTTTAATCAGAAAAATATCTTCTTCCATATTTTTCGTTATTTTTCCTTTTACAAAATAAACCTGAAAAACTTCTTCTAAACTTTTGTACGAATGTTGTTGAGAATTTTTCGCTGCCATTTTTCTTGTAAAATTTGCGAAATAATTAACCATCAGTATTTTAACTTCACTGTCAAAAATCATTTTTATATCTTATCTTTAATTTTGTTATAGATAAAATTGTTACGGTATATTGGTAAAATAATATGAAATTATATTTTACGAAAAATATTATCAGTTTTTATTACCGGTACTCTTTCACAATCAAAGGTGATAAAATTTCTTATAATCATTTGGCAGTGTACATTAATTTGCATTAGAATCTTATAACTAGGTAAGAATTTAACATTCACTTTGATGGCCATCCTCTTCAGCTGATTCGAACTGCTCATCGTCAGACGATGTATCATTGGAATCTACCGTATTATTAAAGAAAATTGGAAATTAATTTGCTTTCTTAACTGATATTCAATTTTTTAAATACAGTATAAGTTGATTATTAATGAAGTAATATTAATGAACTTATACTTTTTATTGGATCTTAGGCTCGTGGTATCTTAAATTTCATTAATGGTTTAATTATACACGTAGTTTGGTTCATTGGTTAATGGTTTGATATTCTTGTAATTATGAAAAGTACTCGTAAGTTAACCACATTGAAATATGCATTAATAAATAAATTTACTCGTATTATTTAAAAAGTACCTTTTTGACTTGATCCATCTGGTGATTTTCGTTTCAATTGGTTCTGGTCAGTTTTATCCCTGGTTGTCGAATGTTTTTTCTTACGGGACTTTTTATCTTTGACTTGTTTAGTAGGTTCAAGCCCAATCAAATCGGAGGAATTTAGTTTTTTAGCTTCAGGTTGATTAACTGGCGGTAATGCTGCATTTAAGTCGATTAGCTCGTTTGTTTCTTGGGCAACGGCCATCTCCTCTTTGGCTATTGAACTTTTTAATTTGTTTTGTTGAATGTTATTGTCTGACGACTTTTTATTTTTATGCACCTCTGGATAAGCTTTAGGAACTTTGTCGTGTTTCCAGTTTTCTTCAGCATTATTGTTTTTAAGAGAATTTTGAGTGTAATTCAGAGGTGACTGCTTATCGCCTTGATCTTCATTCAGATTTTTTAGTAATAAATTGTCTGATTTATCAGGTGTCTTTTCTACGGGTTGACCAGTTAATTGCAATTTTTGCTCAAGTCTTTCACTAGAAGATTTGAAATAATTTTCTAAATATTTTGACGTTTCAATTTCCTTAAAATCATCGAGCGGCAATTGAGGATAAATCTTATTCTCATTTGAACCGCTTGATTCAATTGCTTTGTCAGAAGTTGTCTTAAATGATCCAGCCAATTCAAATATAGGCCTTGATGTTTTACTAGAATTTGATGTTTCACGATTGTAGTTAGAATAATCTTTGTCTACATCTTTATTTGTTGTTTTATCAAAAGGTTGTTTCATCATAATATGTAAACTTGATTCTGGTTTTAAAATTGGGGTTGCTAATTGCGTTCTTTTATTGATAAATTCATGTTTGTTTTTATCACTTTCTTTTGATCTTTTTGGATCAGTATTCAGATTGCATGAGCTCGTAGGTACATCGGCTGTCTGCGTACGCATTGGTCTATAGGCAGAGCGATTGGAACTTGATAGATTGAGTTGCGAAAGATCTTTATGGCCATGATACATTTTACTCGTATCTTCGCTGCCAGTCAATATTTTTGAAGTTGTTGTTATAGGTGATTTTAGATCTGGTTTTAAATTGGTAGATTCAAATGGGTTTTCTAGAGTTTTGAAATAATTTTTTACTACATTTGTTTTCAAAGTGTCAACTTGCTTTGCCGTTTTTTGAATTTCATTCTCTGCTGAGTCTCGAGGTTCAATTGCATCATTAAAGTTGGGTTTGAATGGGGCAGCCGTCCTAATTTGACTAGAACAGTAATTACCGGCATATTGAGCACTGCATATATTTTGCCATTGAAGTACTTCTTTTTTGTAGTTTTGCCTTTCATTTTCAAAATCTATTTTCATAGAATCTATTTGTTCACTAAGTTTAAACTGTTCATTTTTTAACGTTTCTTTTTCTTGCTTTAATTCAATTAGCTCTTTTTCATAATTTTGTTTTTTATTCTCAAAATCTGCTTTTATAAAATGTATTTGTTCATTAAGTTTACGTTGCTCGTTTATTAATCCTTCTTTTTCTTGCTTTATTTTCTGCATTTTTTCCAAATCTTTTTCAAGTTTACATTCGTTAGAATTAAATATTTCTATTGTTTGTAAATATTCCTCTTGTTCCTCGTAATATTTTGTGCGCCATGTCGATAATGACTCAAGTAAATCCTTCTTTTCTTTTTCAAGGTTTTTCCTCTCTTGGTCCCACTCATTTTCTGCTTTTGCTTTAATTTTTTCAATATATTTCACCGATTCTTGTAATTCTTGCTCTCTATATTTAAAATGTTTTTCACGCGTTTGTAATTCATTTGTTTTTTGGTCCAATTGCTGCTTGAGATTTGCGTTTTTATTTGTCTCAGTGTTGATTTTGATTTTTGATTTGCTATCTTCTAGTTTTAGTTCCGAGATTTCTAATTTAGACTTTCTAATTTTTTGCTTTAAAGCCTCAACTTGATCAAACAGCATATCTTGCATTTTAAATTTTTCTTTTAGGTCATTCAAGTTTTGACGTTGTTTCAATTTATAATCTCCGAGTATATTATTAATTTCCTCAAGTGCTTCCCCATAAACTTTATCTATTTCTTTATCAATAGCTCCATCTGAAAAACTCATCTTTTTATTTTTTATTTGCCACTTTTTTTTCGTTTTTTTGCCAATTTTTTGACGACAGCTTATTAAGTACTCTTCCCGTTCTTTTTCCAAGTTTGATTCCCAAACAGCTCTCATCCCCATAATCTTTTGTTTGAAGCTGATTGCAGTTTGTTGTTCAAATTCCTTGTAATGTTTAGATAATAATTTTTGCATTTTGGCCTCACTTTCGTTCGTCAATGTTTTTTTTAGTTCAGCTTCTTTTTTCAGCCACTTAATGTTAAATTCTTTTTGGCATTTATTTTTTAGGTCTTCCCCAATTGCTAACCATTCTGCTTTTTTGAACTCATCAAATTTTGACCGAAGGGTTATTTTAGCTTTCTCGAATCGTTTTTCCTCGTATTCTAAATACAATTTCTTGTTTTTACTTGATGCTTCGTTCGTTTCTAATTTTGCTTCATTAATTTCTTCCAATTGCTGATTAAGTTTAGCGTAACAGTTGGTCAAGTGATTTTCAGTTTCATCAATAATGTTGTTTGATTGTGTTTGGTGTTCGCTGGTGATATCACTTAATTGTGATAGAATGGTATCAATGGGTATGAACTTTAGGACATAAAAGAAGTGGTTAAAATTTTTTTTATAATTTATAAAGCAAGGTTTCTAATGCAAAAATATACCTCAGCATCAGCAGTTTTCGATGTAGCACTTTTAATTTCAAGTTGAAGGTGCCATTGCCGGTTTGGATGATTATGGTATTTCTTACGGCAAGTATCACAGAAACTTTTTTTATTACAATGTTCGCAATGTTTAGTATCATCGGCATTGCCACATAAAAAACATTTATTATCCACTGGTATTTCTTTTTCAATTGCTGAAATATATTTAATGTACAGTTAATGTAAGGCGAAAGTTATTCATAATTATCAATTGTTCATATAATATATGGACAATTGAGAGATTGACAAATGCGATAAAAAGTTTTCAGTTAACATTTTGATTAACAATATTATTATAAATTAGTATTTCATGTTCTTTATAACCATTTTTAGGTTCTATATAAAGTGAGAAATAATCTCAACTAAGCTATCAAAAAACAATTTAAACGTACCGGTACTGATATTGCGCATATTTATTGTAATTATGAGTGGGCTTATTATGCACGTGAGTGGTAGCCTATGAAACTAGTGACATAGGTGAACATAGTAAATTAAATCATGTAAAAATGATTTACCAGTATTATTTAAATGTATTTAACATATGCCACTCATAGGCTTGTATTAAATTTTATGGTAATTACCGGTAATAATGCTTTTTAGTAGTCACTTTATTAGTTTAAATAATACTCACGAGACTTTTCAAAGGATTTTTTTGCTTGATACTCGTATATTTGCGATTGATGACGTTGTTGACTAGGAGTTCCATTTCTATTGGTGTTGCATATTTCACAAAAATTTTCATGATTTTTATTTTTAAAAGTGCAATATTGGCACTTCCAATTTGGTTTCTCTGATTTCACTGCCTAAGAAATGCCGAATAAAATAGAATAATTTTTTTTTTAATTTATTAAAACTTTCACACTGAAAATAAACGAGAAATTGTGGAGCGAAATATTCTCTTATCTATTCATAGTTTTAGAATTTAATTTATCATTACGTTATATTTACTAGTTATCAAAAAATACTTTGTTTATCTGTCCCAACTTTTGTTATAATAATTAAAATACTGTACAATGTATAAGCTTATTCTAAAAATTAAAGCAAACTTTATTATTATAATACTGTACCTTGCTTTTTGTAGCCATGATGTTTGTTGTTGGTTTTTTTATTTTATTTAAAAAAAAACCTCTTAAGGTTCAAACATTAAAATACATTTCTTTAAAAATTGTCTACAGTTTAAAAAAAATAATCCATCAAAGTTAATTACATAATTATTTTAGTGCATTTATGCAAAGACTTTTCAAACACTTGTAGACATTAAATTCTTTTGCTTAGTTACGATATTATTTACTAGGAATTTATTTATCTTTTTAATATCAGCTGATAATAATTGTTACTTTATCAAGTTTCACCTATGGATATATACACCGTATACCACGTAATACTGTAATATTTTTTTATTGAATACTTTTTGTTGTCTTATCCCAAACGACTCAATTTTAAAGTGAAGAAAAAACAAGAAATTAAAATAATTTTTTTGAATGTGAAAAAAATTAATATCTTATTTAAAAAAAAAAAAAAACTGTTAAACGGTAATAATTATTGACATTACTCCGGAACATGTACACTGTACTGTACTGTACTTTTAATGGCTAGCGCTCAGCGAGCGAATTTTGTCGCTCCAGTCGCGCGACAACGCGAACTATTCGCGTCATGTGATTCAGCTTTCTCATTGCAGAAATGAAAAATCAATCGAGGAAAAATAACGAACACGAGAATGTCTGCTCCTTTTATTTCACAAT
>JAQGAZ010003561.1:0-11287 GCA_034692225.1 Polydesmus complanatus
TTAAAAGCATCGATTGGGAGAAGTAGGCGTAGTTTGGCTTTCAAACGCAGTGAGAGAATATGAAATGCGTATTTATTTAAGCGCTGGAGTACGTTAAATTTTATCGGATAAAATATTATGAAAAGGAACATTAAAATGAAAACGAAGAGGAATATTCAAACTCATAGAAATGAAATAATTTGCAGTTGAATATGAAAATGTCTGGATTCCATTGCTCCCTACCTTCTTATGCTTTTACACTATACCACGAAATTATTAACGATGTTAATAATTACAGAAAAACTAACTTAAAATTTATAGTGATAATGAATTAATTTCTTTATATTTACGTACAACAACATTTCCCCATTTAATAATAAAAAATAAAATCTTGAATATGACTTCCCTAACTGAGCTGGCACGTGTTAACGCACAAGGGGTTGAAATTGTAATCTCCAAGAATTTTTACCTTAAGTATAATTTAGAAATACTGTAATTTAAAAGGAAAAAATAAACTCTATAGCTGCCCCTTATGTATCGGCAATCACTCAATACGCTCCAGTGCAGTACGGAGGTGTGCAGACAGGAGTAATTGGAGCAGACATCGCGCTCTTCATCTGTCTTTTTCATAGAATCCGTTTATTAAGCTTGCTGAATGATGATAAAATACCATCTCTGTAGTTTTGATTTCAAAATCACTTGTATATAATTCTTTTTTAAGCTCTAGAAGGGCTGCCACCATTTATCCAACATTTATTGCGCTATTTAATTGCACTTGTTATATTTATAATAATTACAAGAACAATCAAATTGCCCAATTTCTGTAGAGTTCTAGTGTGAGCGGAAATATTGTTGTACATATTGAAAACTTCCATAAACTTCGTCTTAAATCTTCGAATAAAATTCTATCATGACATTTATGGGATTTGAAACGCCCATACAACTCGCTTTGAATCTTCGCCCTGGAATCATTAAAAAATAAAAAACATTGCTACACTACACTTAAATTGTAGACGAATTATGTTGAGAAGACAACCACCTCACTCAAAATACCAAAATCAAAAGACAGATCCGCTCTCTGCTGCTAGGCCGATACCTATAAGAACCGCAGAGAGCGCTCCCTACAGCTCTGTGAAAATGAAAGGTCCATTTACAAAAGGGGCATGGGTTGCTTTTCTTGGGAGTAAGTCATCATCGTGAGTAGAGGTGGAGACTCACATTCCTTGCCTTATATGGTGTTGGGAGGTGTATTTCACCTGTTTTAGGGGTGGGAGAAAGGTGATTCATCAGCCTGTGCTGCATTCCTGACCATATATGGTAATGCCCGGCGCCTGCTTACATTGAATGACAGGATGACTCATCTTTTTGTGGGCGGTGTCTCAAAAATATATTTTGTATTAAAGTACAGTGGGCATCTTAATAATTTTCTACTTGTATTTTTTGGAATACAAACAGTTTGCTTGAAAAAAAATGATGCTTAGTTTATCTATTTAAATTTTCCATTGTTCCGCTCAAATTCGACTCACTGCTTTAATCACATCATTGGTGACTTTTGGATTTGTCTTGATTATAATTGGCAGCTTAGTGTTCAAATGGCGCTATGAACTTCAAGTGCTGGTGTATTCACATTATGGTCTGCGCATGTTCCATCGAATGAAAGAGGAAGTGAAAGACAAACAGTACAAAATAGGTATACCAATTCTTGCTTTGAATCTCTTATCACATCGCGCAAATAATGACTGATTTTGATTTAAATCAGAAATATCAAGCTTAAATTTCGTAGTTATTAAAAAGAGAGAGAAAGAAAGGAATGGGTGTGTTTAATTAAGCCCCGTACTAAACACCATTGCATCTTTAATAATTATTATTAACCTACTACTACCTCACCTTCAATTTTTATTAAGAAAAGTTTAAAAAGCGCAGAAAAAAAAAACATGAAAGTTTTAAAAATGGCAAGAAAAGAATTGGCCCTAATTGTCAGGTTGTCCCTGTTAATATTTTTGATTTAGCTTAAAACACTAAAATAAAACTATGAGTGATACTCAACACTTATCATCCGCCATAACATTGATGGTTTTTTTTAATGCTTATAGAACATAAAAATATCACTGTTATTTTTTTTGCGGCAAATTTAAAATAGTTGTGCTAAAACGTATTAAAACTACAGTTTGCATATTTAAAAGACATAATATGGAAAACAATAGCAAATTAAGGTTTTGATTAGTAAAAATAACGCGCAAAACAAAGTTAATTATTTCATTTCATCTTATTGAATATCTTTTTAAGGTTTTTTATGAGAATTGACATCATCAGCTGTATTTCCATGATGAGGGATAGTAGGGATTGACCTATCCACAGACCGGAAATGCCACCAATCATTCCCACCAAATTAAAAAGCTGAAAATAATAATTGAACTTTATTAATAATTATTATTATTTAGATAATTAAATGTTTACTTCTATGGCTGGTTTTTCTCTGATCACTTTCTTTGTGTTTGACCCTCTACTAATGCGAACTACAGCTGAGCCATTCCTTACCAAAAAAATAGTACAATAGGTGATTAAACATTAATAATAATTATCAATTAAATTAAAATTACCACAAATAGTCCAGTAAACGATCCGGATCCTTCAATAGATCAGGGGTGATTTTCTTTTAAATTTTATATAAATTAATATTTTGACATTTTAATAAAATGTATTTAAATTACCTTTTTGTAAACAAAGTGTTTTGTCTTGCTTTTGATGGTATATTCTGTTTCTCTAATTAAAAAAAATATTTATTAGATATTAAAATTGATTAATATTCAACTATAAATTTTAAAAAAAATCTATTTCAATAGAAATGACAATGTGAGAGGTTCTTACTTGCAGGCTGAATAGCAACCACAATCATTTATGTCTTTCTCTAATAATTTAAGAAAAGGTAAAAAGTATTAGACAATATAAAACATAATTAATTAAAAATAATAGTCATAATATTTATTTTATTACCAGAAAAGTCAATATCAAGTTCTTTATCCTTCAAACATAAATCAAGACACGTCTAATGTATACATAATGCGTGTATTCATTAAAAGTAAAAGATATTACAAATGAACTTTATAAGTGTAGGAGTAGTTGAAAGTAACAACATCCCTTAGTCTTGAAAGAAAGTGAGGGTATTTAGTGTGTTCTGAAATGCAGTGTGATGAATAAGGAGATGGCAGTCTTCTTGTCTCGGTCTAAATTTTAATAGCCTCAAATATTATACCAATTAAGTATTACTGCAATAGTTCAATTGACCACTGTAAATGTGATATCTAAGTCATTTCCAGGCTCAACTCCAGCAGAACTATCACGAGTTTCAGAGGAATGCATATTTTCCTTAAAAATTAAGAATGGATTTAAACCAATTGTTGTGGCAACTGATGACCAACTAGTACGCTCCTGATGTAAAGGGGCCACTCGCATGTTCAAATCTTAGAAATAGTTTAATTTACATACGATGAAAAAATTTTTAAAAAAAATAAGCTATTATTGTACCAGTCACTTTAAGTGCTTCACTGTTACTTGACTTTTGTGGATTGATAATTGCACATATAACAAGGAAATTATATGGATTAACTATTCTTTTAACACTGTCAAACCTAAAACAAATTAATATTTTAATATTTTTTAGTTCATATTCTACGTGTATATTTAATTACAGGCAAGGCACTTGTAAGCCATTTTTTGTATGAAATTTGCACTCCAACAGCATATCAGATATTTTTGGAGCTAATAGAAATTTTTCTTTTTCAGTAAAGTTTTCTGAAAACTCACTCAAAAACAGAATTTCCTATAGAATCGATAAAACATTTTAAAAAAATGGGTTTTGTGAAATTTCTTACTTTTTATAAAAAAAATTAGTAAAACTATGCTTTTTTTTTAATTTTAGAATTTATGAACAATTTGTTCTTGCCTAAAGTAATGTTAAAATAAATTTATAACATAAAAAATGCTAAACAAAATTTTAAAAAATGCAAACCAAAATTTGCTTAGTTTCAATGAGCATAATTTAACTATCGTATATTTGTTAATGTTTGTAAAGCATCAAAACTTAAATTACATACTAGATTACTACCATCAACATTGTCATTTTTAGCATCTTTATCATGTGGCATTAGTATAGGACTTTTAGTTGTTGCACAGCGTTTCATCTTTTTTAAGGTTTTTATTTTTTCAGCCAAGACAATATTTTCTGCCGATCCATCATTATCTGAGTGATCTAAAAACATAGCAGGCTCAGAACAAACATAAACAGTAGGGAATGAATCTTGTTCTTCCATTGTCTCTATGGTTATCACATTATACCTTAAGGAAAAACACAATTTAATGAGGTTATGAAACAAGTTATGATAATACGAAATATTAACAAGGTTTTAAAATTTAAAGTGGATCTTTGTAGTTAAATCCACACAATGTCATTATAATAATCAAAATTATGAGTATTACCAGTATGGAATTATGCACACATTTTCACTAATCTGATATCAAAGATTTGTCATAAATAATGGATAGAATGCATTTAGTTAAGCTTTAGCTAAAAGATTCATTTTCTAAGCAAAAGCTTCATTCCATATGCATAAAAGCTTAGTTAAAGCTCAAAGTGTTAGCGGATGCTTAGGTGATGTCCTTTTTGCCATTATGCAGAAACAATTTTTATGCATACAATATTAAGATTAGAACTCAGCCTTGATTAAAATCTAAAGCTTATTTAAGGCATTCCACCCATTGTCTGTTAAGTTTTACATCTTTATTTAGAGAATTTTAGAGTATTAAAAATGTATGGTTTAACAATAATTACAAATCCTTAACTGCAACATGTCAATTATGGCAATCTTGGATGAGAAAATGCCCTGTGGGGAAGCGCATTTCTCATAAATTGTAGACTTACAAACTGTAATCTAAATTGTTTCTAAGTTTATTTTAACTAAAACATTTGAAACAATGATAATTGTTAAACAGTAGAAAGTAATTTAAGATTTTTTTTATTTAAAATTTGAAAGTGCAAATAAAGCTTGAGTAAAGAAATATAAGAAAAATAACAAACTGCATGTACTTAAGAAATTCATCAATGGTGGTGTAGATCTGCCACACACACGCTAAGCCAATGATTATCAATCCCAAGTAAAGAATGAAATTGTATAAAGCATGAAGCAACCATTTGCAGGATTTTTTAAATGCAAAGGGAAAGGCTTTACTGATGGTTTCTATTCCCATAGAGAGTAATACGCTGCAAGATACACCAATCCACAAGCCCCAAACACCTCCGATGCCACTGAAAAGATCTGCAATCTACATAGCAATGCAAACGGTTAAATACATTTTATTGGCATTATGTACCAGGTACTAGAATTTAAAATTATTTAAAGCTAATATAGATATTGACCTTCAATAATGGCTTTTTGTATTCAACTTTTGATAAATAACTTTTAGTAAAACTAAGGATTGGTTCATTAAATTTTTTCCTGTATAGAACAATAAAGCTGTAATAGCTTTGTTAGCAAATCTTCTAATTTAAAGAGATGACCATAAAAACCACATAAATCAAAAATCCACATCACGCTGAGATTTCTATAAATTCAATAAACTGACACAGTATAAGTTGTAGATATATTAAACATCTGAATACTGGCATTGGAAAACAATGAGGGATAATTATACAGCAAATTTATTCCCCAAATTGAACTAATTTCAAATTGAGGAACAACATTCAGTTGCAGTATCCCTTTATTGCATTATGTGCAATAAACACTCATTTGGAAGATAGATTTTTTAACAGTTCTTATGTTTACCTGCTTTATATTATTATTGTGTAGACTGCATCAAACATTTTCAAAAATCTTAATTAAATTACTTGATTGGATGTTTGAATTCAAAAGGATATTTAGGATCCCATTTGCTTCTAAATGCTCTATTTATCTAAATTATATAATACATGTTATTGCAGTTTAAAGAATTGAAACAAGGGTATTGCATTAGATGATTATTGTTGAAATTTATGTAAATTAGAAAAGTTTCCCTACTTATGACTCATAATTTATATATTTTTTTTTGTTTAACTTGTTTTCAAAATCTAGAATGATCTTTTTCTTTTGTCTAAACCAGTAGGAACTAGTATTTGATTAACAAGATAATTGCTGTGTATTGCGAAACTTATAATTACTTTCAAAAACATTCCCCTTTGCTAAAATTTTGTATAAAAGAGACTGTTTTCTCTTCCAATAATTTCTGCAGGTCAAAATTTGTCTCGGTAGAGAAAAGTTTTCTTTAAGAAAATAAAAGTTGTTTTGCTTTTTCAAATCAACAAGGCTTACTAATTGTGACTCTTGCCTTAATTATTATTGCTTAATAATAGGTCATGAATTGCAGTAAAAGTTTTCATCTAATACCACCACATTCATGACACATTCCAATCCTTAGGTCACAATTGAATATCACATAATCACTGAGTGCAGGATAGTTTCATATGGTATTCCTCAATAATTACATCGCAATACATTTGTTATAAAAAAAAATCAAAAAGAGTGCAATAACTAGAAATTGCAAACTTTAGTTTCATTACAAATAGTGTCTGCCAGTTGTCACTTTTGCTTGGAGGATCACGTATGCAAGTTATTTCAAAGTTTCTAAAATTAAAAAAAAAAAAGAATAATTTTGTTTTAGGTCAAAAGTAAAGTTTAATTAAATGAAGTCAAAATCATATTGAATTTCATCATTATTCTCAATTGCCATGAAATGTGCAATTTTGCAAATAAACCTAAATTTATGTGTCTTAATTGACATGCAATGAGAATAAATGAAACTATAGGTAAAAATGTAATTTCCATTGAAAATTCCGCATTTTATTTTATAGTACAAACGGTTTACCACAGGTCAACATAGTCATTGTGACATTTAGATTTTACCTCAATGTCGATCTGAAATTATTAAAATTTTCATTGCGTGTCAAGGGGAGTGGCCTAACACGTCATTATAGGCCCAACCCACACCCTTGTAATTTAAAGAGTAATTTTTGAATTCCTCACAAATAAAATTTTATATTGCAACATCTCTTTGAGTTAAATTGGTTTTAATTACATGAATTATTTTTAATGATTTTGAGGCATCAAAAAAAGCAGAAGTACTTAGTATAAAAATTGAAAGTGAACTAATTGCCAATACAAAATATAACTCACGTGCAAGGAATTTTGCAGTTACACATGTTGTTCAATATCTCTTGAGGTATTCTATTGCATACTAGTAAATAAAGATTATATTAGAGTGTGATTTTAGCTTCTAACTACAATCAAACTTACTTCTTGAACATATTGGAGTCTGGTTTACATTTTGGTGTATCACTGAATAAGGTATAAGACATCCGCAATAGGTCAAGGTTAAATCGTATAAGCATCTGTCTAAGCAACCCTGTGTTAAGTTAGGAAACATTTTAGTAAAAAATATTTTAACTTAAACTTGGTTTTTACTTTTAATGAAAAGTTATAAGATGATATAGGATATTCTTCATTAAAATTAGTCCATCCAGTAAAACCTTGAGAATCATCTGCACATGCACTATTATAAGGCCATGTGTTCTCTTTATAATAAGTCTGAATTCAAACAAAAGTTAAAAAAAAAGTACGGTATCAAATAATTAAATTGAACCAAATGAATGGAAACACCTTTTTCATATATATTTTGAACGTTTGTTGGTAAACATGCTTTAAAACATCATTTGGTTGAAAAACAGGAAGTGTTCCTTTCTCATGAACAATCAATATGACTCTCAATGGGTAAAAAAGATGTCGAAAATAGATGGAATGAACTAATTAACTTTGTAAATAACAATAGCAAATAAGTATTAAATTTTAAAATTATACCCTTTGCTTCCATAGTTATGCAATTGCCATAACATAAATTATTAAATATGCTTTTTGAAAAGTATCTTTTAATATTTAAAAAAAAAATCATTACTTAAACTCATTAAATTTTAAGAAACATAAAAATTAATTCACTTCTTATTATATTTTAATCTATCTTCTGTAGATAAAAGAAAATAGTACAAGAGTCTTTTAATATCATATCCGAGGTCATATCTCTCTTCTTCTGTTAACAGAGAGAGACAGAAGAGGGATGGAGATGTCATATTGCACGAAGAATCCAAGCTTTCCATCTGATATCAAAATTTAATATTGCACATTTAAATCAAAAGAACAGGTGCTTACTTTAAGCAAAATGTCTTTGGTTTCTTTACTATAACGTTTTATTTGATTGCTTTCAGCTTTGCACCATTTTTTTCCCTCATCAGTGGCATTGGATGATTGACACTCAATTACTATTGCAGAGACACAATTAAACACAGAGTATCAGGGCACAGTAGTAATTTGGATAAACCGGGAGGATAAGCAGGGAATTAGGATTGTGATTTATGTACAACCAAATTTAACAGAGCAACGAATATTCTGGAACAAAATTTAGCCAATATGGAGCAAATTGATCTTGCCAAATGTTCCTAACTGAACTAAATGACAAAATGAACAAGAAGTCAATGACAAATTTTGTAGCTTTCTTAAGTACACTAAATAAAGCTATGTCCTTCAGCAACCCCACTAGGACCGAAATAGTGGATGAACAAGAAGCAGCATGAATATTTCTAGCAATGGAAACTCAAGGCTCCTATTTGGAGTGATAAGAAAAGTGCTACAGGGTTTGGCACCATGGCCCATAACGTTTATCCTAACTCCCTGGGGTTTAACTGATCTTTTATGCAGATGACGCTTTGCTAGTATATGCCACATCATGTTTACATTGATGTAGTGCTCCAAAGTATCGGCACAAATGTATAGGTTAACAACAGCTGGTATAGTGCTATCAGGATTGATGAGCAGATGAGGGAGACCTAGTTATAAGGCCATTGCAGACAAAATTCACTTAAGAAAACATGGAATGACCAATTATTGAGACTGAGAGCTTTGCTGAAGTTGGTGAACTTGTATGCTTCATATAAAAAAAATGTCAACTGGGGGAATGTTATTTAAAATTTTCGCGAAATAATGTTCGATGGAGTAAGAAAAATTCAGAACTTAAACATCTATAGGTCACTGTAAACAAATAAAGTAATAATTGACAAATGGATACTTACCCCACTGAGGGATAGGATTCGGGTTGAACAATTGCTCTGGATGAGCCAAGCAAACTGTGAAATCATACCCATCAACTGCCACTACATTATCTACTGTTGTTGTCATTTGAATTCTAAAAATAAACAACAAAATCCATTATTTAATTGGTATATTTTAAATGCTATCTAAAATAATTTCTTAGCTTCATGAGTTTTATTTACGCAAAATATTAAAAGCAATTTAAGGTTTTAAACAGAGTGGGTTGTGCTTCCACTATAACTTTTTCCACTTTCAATTTTTAACTGGTGACTTATACAAACACGTATTAATTGTGAAAATCTAGTGGCACATTCCAACGCACTCTTACAAAATAATAATTAAAATTAAAACAATGTTACTGAAAGTATTGCGAGATGAGTTGGTATGTCTGGTAGAGGGCCAAGAGTGAGGAGATGGAGAGGAAGAGGAACCACATCCTCTTCCTAGACTTGTATTTAGATCCCTGGATCTGGTCCACAGCCGAAAGAGAGTCACTCACCAACGACACCATTTTGTTCATAACAACTGCGCACAAATATGTCTTCTATATATAGGGAAAATGTTTGAAGGTTAATTGATCACAAAAATCCATACAACAGTTTGGGCTGAAATATTACATTGTTTACCCTTGAAATATTTTCCAACGCAGAAAATGTTTGTTTAGGAATTTCGCTTTAAAATTTTCTTGAATATTTTATTTGTTTTCCAAGAAAAAAATTTAAATTTATGGATTTATGGATTTTATTATTTGCATAAAGTTGTTTTGGACTACAACGCATTTCGGTTGTCAAGGTCAAAAATATTGAATTTAAAGTGCTGTATTGTATTGCAGAAAAATTAAAAATAGCAGAAAAATTAAAAGCATCTGAAAAATTAAAAAATAAATACAGCAGAAAAAATATAATTATATTAATAATAAAAAATATTAAGAACAACACAAAAAAAAAATTAAAAATTGAAACAAAATTAAAAATAGTATAAAAATTAAAAACAGCAGAAAAAATAATTAAAAACCACAGAAAAATTAAAAATTGCAAAAAAAAATTAAAGGCAAAGAAAAAATAATTAAAAACAGCAAAAATAATAAGGCTCTAATACAAAGTTGTCCCAATTATTATTTGCAGATAATTAGATAGGTAAATAGGCTCATATTTAGGGTTGCCCCATTACTGCTTTCAAAGATTGAACTAAAACGTTTTGAAATTAATATTAGATTTGAACTGCACGGAAGTGAACGGTTGTTGGAGACTAAAGGACACTCTGTATTTGGTCATTGAGTCTAAGGTAAACTGGACCAAGTAAGCCAAACCATTACCTTAGCCGTGCCTAAGGACCAGGAGAGGACTGCATTCCTAGTCACCCGTTTGAGACCCATCTACACCAACACCACTACCCGTTGGCTGTGGTTGGGCATCTAACGTGAGGCCAATGGGTGGGTGTGAGTGGACGGAAGTGCCCTAGGCGAGTACACCGACCGATGGCCTAAAGCGGAGAGTGTGACCGAGGCATTGGCCGGTATTTTATGGTTGGCTGGAGAGACCCAGATATGGGCTTGGGCCGACACCACTCACCTCTCCTATCCCCTATGTCAAACTCACTTATCTGCCTAATTAAATGTTTCTATATTATCCGCTACTAGTGTTTAAGTGTTTGTGAAAATTTTAATTACTGCGCAAATAATTAAAACCCTAATTACTAGTCATAAAATAGCCTACCTTTAAAGCCTTCAGCATTCCCTGCTCCCATTGACCGTAAGTGATAATTAGGCGCACTTTCTTCAGCTGAGGTTCGAAACACACACATTCAAGTTTTGCGCTAATTGTGCACTATCTATGCCTCTACTACAAGTGGTGGTGTGGTCCGTGGACACAATGATGAAGGGCAATAAGTGAAAAAGAGCCAATCGCTCGCACATTTTCTTTAATTTACTTTTTTTCTCTCACTTTTTAATACAAATTCTCCCGTTAATAATGTTATCGCTACAACTCGCGTTATAGAGAGTAACTAACAACAACGTTTTTAACAGCAAAAAAAATAATTATTATTATGAGTCAAGTAGCAGATGTTCTATAAAATCATTTAATACACTAATTAAAACGAGAAAATGTGTTTCTCGCTGAGGTTCAAATCTCTTGTTTTTTGCT
>JAQGAZ010003562.1:0-11284 GCA_034692225.1 Polydesmus complanatus
TTAAAGGAAAATCGTAAACTTTATTGGGAATCGTTCTTATTGAATCAATATCGTTCATAATAAAGAAAACCGTTCATAGTAAAGAAAATCGTTCATTTTTAAAGGAAAATCGTTCATTTTTAAAGGAAAATCGTAAACTTTATTGGGAATCGTTCTTATTGAATCAATATCGTTCATAATAAAGAAAACCGTTCATAGTAAAGAAAATCGTTCATTTTTAAAGGAAAATCGTTCATTTTTAAAGGAAAATCGTAAACTTTATTGGGAATCGTTCTTATTGAATCAATATCGTTCATAATAAAGAAAACCGTTCATTTTTGAAGGCAAATTGGTAAACTTAAATGCAAATCGTTCTTATTGAAGGAAAATCGTTCATAAAAAAGAAAATCGTTCATTTTTAAAGGAAAATCGTAAACGTTAATGCAAATCGTTCATCTATAAGAAAATCGTTCATCTTTAAGAAAGTCGTTGATCGTTCTTACTTAAAGTAGCCTAAATCGTTCTTCATTTTATAAAATCGTTCTTAATACTGCATTAAGAAAGTCTATCTCTCTTAATGAAAATCGTTCATTAAATATGAAAATCGTTCATTTATCATTAAGAAAAATCGATCGTCGTTCAATAAGAAATTAGTTTAATTGTTTGTTTTTTTTTTTGCTAAAAATCGTTCTTTATTAATTGTGAGTTGTTTTTCCATCGACTGATAAGGTCCTTAACTTCCTTAAGACGTTTTAAAAGTGCGCTGCGAATGACTTGAGGGATTAGAATACGAAATCGTTCAGTCGGAGTGTTTGGTTAGTCTGATCCGGTTAAACGAGCCGAGTGCGCTGGGAATTAGTTGAAGGTTGAGAGGGGAGGTGAGCGGTTGAGAGCGCTCTTTGGGAGCAGGTTGCGGGGAGTGGTTGTTGCGAGTGGAGAGGTTAGTTGGAGAGGCGAAAGTGGAGAGGAAAGTCATCCTCAACCAGAGCTCCATTCACAACCCCAAAGGAATTTATTTCTCTTCTTCTGCTCAACAGGAATTTAGTTTTTTTTTTTCTAAAAGAGGAAAAAAAAATCATTCGTCTAAAAGGAAATTCGAGATGAAAGGTAATGGACGTTTAAAACACAATTCATTCGCTTTAATTAACCTCAAAAAAATATTCATTTTTTTTTTATTTAAAATTTTTTTTTTTTTTTTTGAGTTTTAAATTTTTTTGCATTATTTATCAATTGGTGTAACATTTTCAATTATTTTTAATTTATAGATTTTTTTTGTTGGCATTTAAAACTTTTCGATTTTTGTTTAAATTTTTTTTTTTTTTTTTGTTAATTTCGATTTTTTATTTGAGTTTTTTTTTTTTTTTGATTTTTTTTTTTTATCTAAAATTTTTCGTTTTTTATTTTGATTTAAAATTTTTTATTTTGATTTAAAATTTTTTATTTCTTTCATTTTTTATTTTGATTTAAAACTTTTCGATTTTTTTCGAATTTTTTTTTTTATTTTATTTATTTGTGTTTTAATTTTAAAATTAGATGAAAATTCTAAGTTTGTAGTCGTTTTCATTTTTCTACGAAAAAAAAAATGTAAATTTCTCAATAAAATTTTTTTTACAGTTTAAAATTCCTTAAAAAAAAAAAAACAAATGTTTATCTTAATTTAAAACATTGATCTTAAGCAATATAATAATAATTTTAGTGACGTCCAAGGTCGAATAAATTTATTTTTAATCGCTTCAACTCTTCTTTTAAAAAATAAATTAAACGATAATAAAACGAGTATTTAAATGTTTTTGCTTCACCTCTTCCGATCAGAAAAAAATTAAAATAGAAAAACTAGTTCAAAACTAATCAAATTCTTAATTCCTGTGATAGGTCTCCTCTCGGAAAAGATGACGTAGGTCAACTTCCTGTCCGGATAATTTTAATCAACTCACCCTCGCTGCCGTTAAATAAAACAACCTTCGTCAGTTGGTGGTCAAGCGGTCAACGCTCAACACCGATAACCAATCGATCGATCGGATCGGAAAGGATTATTATAACGCTTCTTCGACGAAAAAGTGATCGGGATTTAAACCTGGATTAAAACTGGTTTAGTGAAGTTCTCGCTTTTCATATATTTCTGGATTTTTCATCAACATTTTTATCGGTTTTGTGAAAGATTTTTGTCAACTTTTAAACACAAATTTGCGTCAATTTTTTGCCGAAAATTTTTTTCTTGGAAATTCCAAAAAAAAAAAAAAAAAAAAATGTAAAAAAAATTTAAAATGTTTACGGACTTTTCATGGATTTTTTCATCACATTTTAAGGATTTCAAATGAAGAGATTTTCATAAGATTTTCGGATTTTTTTTCGTGATTTTTTTTTTATTTTTAAAAATTTTTTTGTGGATTTTAAAAGCAAATTTTGAAGAAAATTTTTTTCCATCATAAATTTTCGGGATTTTCAAAAAGGATTTTCATCGAATGAAGCGAGATTTTCATCAGTGATGTGAAAGATTTACGCGAAATTTGTGTGAAAAAATTTTTTAAAGATTTCTTTTTCAAAAGATTTTCATCAAAAAAAAAAAAAAAAAAAGTTTTTTGTGAATTTTTTTCGTATTTCCGGCGAAAATTAAGAAGTTTTACGGTGTTCGAGATTTGAACTGTTCACTTCCGTTGGACCGATTTATGGTAAGTCAATGATTTTCATTTAAAAAAATTTGTTTAATAATAATAATTTTTCTTTAATTTTAATTTTTTTTAATTTTTTTTTTTTTATTAATTTTAAGAGTTGTAATTAAATTAAAGCGAGTTTTTGCAAAATGTATGTCAAATTGTGCAAAAGGTGTGTTCAACTTTGATCTACTAAACATTTTTGCTCTTTTTTTCTACTCTTATCGCATGAAAAACATAATAATTTTTTTTGTTTTGTTTATATTTCGTTAAAAATAATCGTTATTAAAATAATAGTTATTAGGAAATTAAAAAAGTAAAGTTTAATTTTGAATGATTATTGCGATAGAGAAACATCGATTGTGCTCAAAACACACTTTTAGCAACCTTTGCAAAAACAAAAAAAAAAAAAAAAATAAGCAAAATGATAAGGTCTCGGTACAACGAAATTTAATTATTGTAAGTTGCACATTTTCGTTATAGTGAACATTTTTTTAAATTATTAATGCGTGTACTTTTCATGCATTTTCAATTTATTTTAAGAAATTCGTTCTAATTTTTTTTTGGAAAATCGTTCTTTCTTTTTATGAAAGTCGTTCTTTATTTTTATGAAATCGTTCTTTATTTTATGAAATCGTTCTTTATTTTAGAATGAATATTTAGGAAAATCGTTCATTATTTTTTATGAAAACCGTTCAGTATTATTATTATTTTGAAAATCGTTCAGTATTATTATTATTTAGGAAAATCGTTCAGTATTATTATTATTTTGAAAATCGTTCAGTATTATTATTATTTTGAAAATCGTTCAGTATTATTATTATTTTGAAAATCGTTCAGCATTATTATTTTTTATTAAAATCGTTCAGTATTATTATTATTTAGGAAAATCGTTCAATATTATTATTATTTTGAAAATCGTTCTAATATGTATTTCGGAAGATCGATCATCAATAATTGAGAATATCGTTCTTATTTTTATTTATGTTTGAAAAGCGTTCTTTTTTTTTTTTTATGAAAGTCGTTCTTTACTTTAGATTTAGAATATCGTTCTTGATTTGAAAAAAATCGTTCTCAATTTTTTAAATCGTTCTTAATTTTTTAAGTCGTTCTTAATTTTTTAAGTTGTTTTTGATTTTGGAATGAATACCGGTATTTGAAAAAAATCGTTCATTATTTTTTTTATGAAAATCGTTCTGAATTTTTAGAGAGTCGTTCTTTTTATGAAAGCCGTTCTTAATTTTTTAAATCGTTCTTGATTATAAAATGAATATTTAGGAAAATCGTTCACTATTTTTTATGAAAACCGTTCAGTATTATTATTATTATTTGGAAAATCGTTCTAATATGTATTTCGGAAGATCGATCATAAATTGAGAATATCGTTCTTGATTTGAAAAAATCGTTTTTAATTTTTAAATCGTTCTTTTAATTTTTATGAAAGTCGTTCTTGATTTTAGAATGAATCGGAACGGGAATGAATCGAAAGGGAAAAATCGTTCATTATTTTTTTATGAAAATCGTTCTGAATTTTTAGAGAGTCGTGATTTGTTTTTTAAATCGTTCTAATATTTAGGAAGATCGGATCTTAAATTGAGAATTTTGATCTTTTAATTTTTTAAGTCGTTCTTAATTTTATGAAAGTCGTTCTTAATTTTATGAAAGTCGTTCTTTTGCTTTAGATTTAGAATATCGTTCTTGATTTGAAAAAATCGTTCTCTATTTTTTGAAAGTCGTTCATTTATTTTATTTAACACAAAAATAATTTTAATTATTTTTTTTTTTTTTAATTTAAATATTTCCATTAAAATAAATGATATTTTTCCATCTTCTTCGTTTTCATTTTTTCTTTTTTCCATTTATTCAAATGGAGAGAGAGAAAAAAATGTATTTTAATAATAATTATTTGTATAATTATATTTTTTGCCAGTCATTTACATCTTTAACCCACCCCACACCCTCCTAAATAATATTATACCCCTTTTCTATCTCTCTGTGTGTCTATTTCTATCTCTGAATTCTCTCTATTAAAATTTCAACTTTATAAAAGTGGAACATTTTTTTTATTTATTTTTTATTTTAAATTAAAAATAAAAAAAAGAATAAAATATTTTGTTGTGAGTGTTTTTATGATTTGACTATATAGTGACGTTGCGCTAAATGCTATTGCGCATGTGTGGGAGGCTGTTGCTTTATGACTTCCCCAAATCTAGAACAACCCAAAATAAAACACTCTTACTTCGTGCAAAAATCATTTTTAAACCGTTTATTTATTTATTTATAGAAATAATTAAAAAGATAAATAAAATTTAAATTCGAAATATTTTTTTATTTAAAGAAAATTGTTCAAATTTTTTAAAATGTCGTTCTTCACTCAGAAAAAGTCGTTCTCATAAGCTGCTCTTTTATTTATTTATTTTTAAAATATCGTTCATTAAAAAAAATCGTTCTTTTTAATTTGTAAACAAGTTGTTCATACAGTAATTTTGTAAGAAAGTCGTTCTTTATTTTTAAGTAAACCGTTCATTTTTTTTTTTTTTACGAAAGTCGTTCTTAAGCAAGTCGTTCATAGTTTTTAAGTAGTTCTTCAATCAAAGAAATTTGTTAAAATAAAAAAAACGATTTTCTTAAAATTATTAAGTAAACCGTTCATTATTTTTTTTTTTTTTTTTGTTATGATAATCGTTCTTACTTATAAACAAGTCGTTCACAAGTTAAAGTCGTTCTTTAATCAGAGAAATCAGTTTTAAGAGTGTCGTTCATTATTTTTTAAATAAATCGTTCATTAATTTTTTGATGAAAGTCGTTCTTATTTCTAAGCAAGTCGTTCATAGTTTTTAAGTCGTTCTTCATTTTAAGTAAACTCTTCATTATTTTTTTTTTTTTTATGAAAATCGTTCTTCATCTAAGAAAATCGTTCTTAATTTTCACAATTTTAAGTTGTTCTTCAATTAAAGAAATTACAGTAGTTACTATAGTAGTTTTAAGAATATCTTTCTTTATTTTACGTAAGTCGTTCATTAAATTTTTATGAAAGTCGTTCTTTTTTTAAATATCGAAAATCGTTTTTAATTTTTGGATTTTGGCCACATTGCCCGGGCTAACTCTACGAAGTCGTTGGGGGGTGGAGGGTGAAGAGGGAGGTCAGGGGGGGGGGGAGGGTTGGAGGTGAGGGCGTTGGTGTTGTGTCTAGACGTATGTGGCGAGTGCAAAGGTCACATAAATAATAACTATTTTTAACGTAGTAATTAATGTCGTTTTTTTTTACGACCTTAATTATTTATGATCCAACACAATTTTTGATTAAACTTTTTATTAAATTCAAGGACATTATATTTATAAAAAAAAATATATATGTATATAAAAGGGATTGTTTTTTATTTTTTAGGTCAATTCATAAATTATTTTTTGGTTTATGGAACCGCAAAAATTTATTCCGTTTATTTTGGTTAATTTATCTCCAAAATTACATTAAAATCGACCACTCAACTACAATCAGCGCTTAATCACATGCAAAAATCTTAATCTGTTCTTATTATTTTAAGATTGGATCATTTTTTTTTACGAAAGTCGTTCTTCATTTAAGAAAATCGTTCTTTATTTTTATGAAAATCGTTGATCCATTCTTTTTAAGTCGTTCTTTATTTAAGAAAAACGTTCTTAATTTTTATGAAAATGGTTCTTAGTTTTTATGAAAATGGTTCTTCATTCTTATGAAAATCGTTCTTAGTTTTTATTAAAATCGTTCTAATTTTTTTTGAAAATCGTTCTTCATTTTTATGAAAATCGTTCTTAGTTTTTATTAAAATCGTTCTAATTTTTTTTGAAAATCGTTCTTAATTTTTATGAAAATCGTTCTTCATTTTTATGAAAATCGTTCTTAATTTTTATGAAAATCGTTCTTCATTTTTATGAAAATCGTTCTTCATTTTTATGAAAATCGTTCTTCATTTTTATGCAAATCGTTCTTAATTGTTTATGTAAATCGTTCTTAATGTTTTTGAAAATTGTTCTTAATTTTTCTGAAAATCGTTCTTTTTCAAGGAGTGTAATTACGTTTGATGTTTATGCAAAAGAGAGAGAGAAGGGGGGAGGGAGGGAGGTTGGGTGGGTGTTGATTGACAGGTGGTAATTAGTCTCGAGATTCCTCGATCCTCTTTGATTAGTCCCTCTCCCCGAAAGATCCATTTCAGATTCTTCCCCCTCTCTTATAGTCCAACAATACCCTCTGAGCCTCTCAATTGAACGAAAAAGAGGAGTAAAAATACCTCTCAGATCACTTTCACTCTCTTAAAACGCGCTCAACACCAAAACATTAAATTTATATATTTTTTTAAATGTCTAAGACGAAATTTTTTATTATTTATTGATTTTTTTGATTATCGATTAAAAATTAATATTTCCGTTCCAAAAAAAATAATTTCGGATAAGAGGGAATTTTTTTTTACTAAATTTTTCGAAAAGTAAAATTTGCAAAATAAGACGAAATATTTTTGTTTGGATGTTTTCGTCTTAAGCGAAATCTTTTTTCTTTTCTTTTGGGGATTAAGAATGTTTGTTTGTAGGGGAGAGAGACAGAGAGAGGAGTTTTGTAGATGAGGGGGATGATACTACAGGGAGAGTCAAATACCGATATAACGAAATATTTTTAGGCTTTGTTTTTTCTTCTATTGTGAGACTTGGAAACATTTAGGAATTTATAAATGTAATGAAGGTACAATATGCACATTGTACATTATTTCATCACTTATTATTAACAACCATGGACTTGCCTGCTTATTGCTATTCAGTTGTAAACTTTGTTTTAGAGCGACGTTGTTTATACCGACAGGAGAGGGAGGGTGAGGGGTCAGCCTGAGGGGGGGTTGGGTTGTGATTCCCTCTTTTAGTTTGCAAAGTGGCCGTTTCCCCCTCGTCTTTTTCTTCTTTAAGAAGAGGAGGGGTAGAAGAGAAAGCCCCTCTGGCGGCCAAAATCACACTCACTTTCTCCTCCTATTCTTTTTAAGGGAGAAGAGGGAAAGGAAGGAGGAGGGATGAGTCACCCTGTATCATTAACGTTTTAAAAAATAATAAAATCTCTAAAATTATTATTATCATTTTTGTCTTTTTAAATTATTACTCTTCTCCTCCTACAAATATATTTTTATTTAAATAAATACTGTTTTTTTTTTTTTAAAAAAAAAAGTAAAAATTAAAATTCCAATTTTATTTATTTATTTATTTATTTTTTTTTTTTGTTATAACGAAATATTATTCTGGGAACAACTTAGTCTTATAATAAATTCATCAGAAGTTTAGACGTAAAAAGCGAAATGTGTGTATTTAATGACGTCACCCTCCACTACTATTATTATTATTAAAGTCTAAAAATTTATTTAAATATTTCAAACAAACAAACAAAAAAAAAAAAATTAAAATAAATAAAATGAAATTTATTAGGAAAAAGAGTTTAGTGTCGCTTATGGTTTAGTAGGGTCGTTGCTCTCCTAAAACAACAAAAGCCGAAGCGAAAGAGAGAGAAATAAAAATAATAATTTAAATAAAAGTAAAAAAAAAAAAAGATTTGATACGCCATTTTTTATATTTATTATTTTTTTCTCGTGATAGTTGAAATGAAAAGTGTTCTTGACCTTTGCACTCGCCAACGCTTTTCCTATTATTCTAATCCCCAGCCCCCACCAACTCGCATTCTCTTTCCCAAAACACATTCAATTCTCTTTTTTTAATTAACTCACCCACAAAAATAAATAAATAAAACATAAAAGATTTCGCTTTTAATTACAAATTTTTTTTTTTTTTAATTTTTTATGCGAATTAAACATTTTTTTTTTTTGACTTAAAAATTTTGGTTTAATCTAAAAAAAATTGAAATTAGTTTAAAGCTTTAAGCGAAATTAGAATGGTGTTGGAAATGAGATTTAACTTCGGACCCTTCATTCAATCGATCGATCGATCCAATTGTTAAATTGAAGAAGGCAAAAAAAAAAAAAAACAACGCCAGTGACGTCATTTTTTGAAGCATTATTTTTATTTTTATGGAGGCAAATAAATTTGGGTATTTGGAAAATTATTTGGGGCGCGCGAAACTCTCCTTTTCAAGGCCGCTTCATAAATTCAATCTAAAAAAACAACACTTTTTTAGGGGAAAAAAGGTAAATTAAATAATAAAAAAAAAAAATTCTTAAAAAAAAATAGAGGAACATTTTAAATGTGGAGAAACATTTGGGGGGAGGAACATTTTGTGCCTCTTCTGGCATTGAGCTAAGCCCAGGGCACACTGGACTCTCGGACAACAACATCCTATTGAGAAACATTCTTAAAAAAAAAAAATGTTTCTCTCAAACGTTATAATTTTGTTTCGAAACATTTTCTAAGACACAAAAATGTTGCTCCACAAATAATTTCTGTTTTATAACATGTTTGAAACATTTCTACAAGAACAAAAAAAACATAAGCTTTTGTGTGTCTGCGTTAAAAACAAAAGCATGGACGAGGAGAAGAAACAATGTGGGAAAATGTTGGAAACACTGTTGTCGAAATGTTTCTGCAATTTTTTTTTTTTTTTTTGAAATCGCAAACAATGTTGCGCACGTTGTATTTTTTTTTTGGATAAAATGTTTCAGTTTGTGTGAGTGTGTTTTGGGAGAAAATGTTTCACCGGATAACAAAAGTAACTATTGGAGTACATTGTATCAATGGTTGTGGTCAAAAGGAGGAGGACCGGAAATGGTGGCCGCAGACGTAATTTTCTTCTTCTTGGTTTTATTTTATTTTTTTGTAATAAGCAGCCGAGTGCGCAGGCGCATGTTGCGGTGGAGGGGGGAAGTGGGGGGTGGGTTGGGGGTGGTAGGTGGGGTGTGGGGTGACCAACCTTCAACTTTCTTTTCTTTATTTTTTTTACGACTTTTTTTAAGTACCGAAAAAAGAAAAAAAAACTATAAGCCCCGCCCTTTACGAAAAAACCAAAATTCGATTTGCACTTATCGATCGATCGGATAAATCAATCACTCGCCAAACCAATTAACATTCACTTTTAAAAAAATAATTTCTACACTTGCCTAAGGCGGAGTTGGATTTTGGTCCCGTTTTTATGCGGGTTTCCGCTTTCGAAAAATAACCGTCCGCCTTATACAGGTTTAAAAGAGCTTTTGCTACTCAATATTATGCGATTGTCTTCGTTTCCGCATTAGACAAGTTTTTTCTTTTAGAGCAAATTTTAACATCGCATTGCTTTTGTCCGTTTTTACAGGGTTTCTGTCTTATGAGAGGTCCGGCTTAAGAGCTTCGGTTTCTATGTGTATGCTCGTTTCCGCTGTGGACAGGTTTTTCTGTTCCTATTTTAACATCGCGTTTCCAAACTTTGTAGTCCGTCGTTACAAGGTTTTTGCTTGATTCAGAGTCCGTTTTAAGCAGGTTTTATTAGTTTTGGCGTCCAAACTTGCACGTTAATTTCCGTCTTGTGCAGGTTTGTCGTTTTAGAGCTATTTCATGGAGTTCACAAATTTTTTTTGTTTTTTTTTGGCAGGTTTCCGCCTTAAACAGGTGGAACTGTTTAATTGAATAAATTTTTATTTTAAGTATTTAAATATTTTTCTCAAAATTTTTTTTTTCGTTAATTTGAAATTTCATTAAACTGAAAATGCCAAAAAAAAAAAAATAAAAAATTCGTTAAACCGAGTTATAAAGTTCACATCTTTATTATTGATGTTTTTTTTTCATTTTTCTACTTTTTTTTTAATGACATTTTTATTTTTTAATAGCGAAGATGGAAATGTGAATTTGTTATAAATTTACGCCTTAATTTTTTTTTAAATTTCCACTTTTCAATTTTCGATTTTCTTTTCTTCATTCTTTAAATAATAATAATAATGATAAAAGTTTAAAAAGTGAAAATAAAATGATTGTTATATATATATTTTTTTTTTCAGCGAAGGTGACGCCATCTTTTTTTTTTTTTTACTTTTCAATTCAATTTTTATATAAAAATGAATAGAAAAAAAAGTTGACAATGAAAAAAAAAATGGTTTTTTTTTTTGGTTCCTTCAGTTAATTTACTGTTTCCAACGACTTCCGGTTGGCTTAATAACAGTCATCAGCCGCCCAGTGATAACCCCTCCCTCCCCTTATTTCGTGTTATGCGGGGGGGAAGGGAAACGCGTTAAAGCGGGAAAAATGAAGCGTTTAATTCCGCCATTTTCGCTCTTTCTAAAACACTTTTAATATGGCTGCCACCGCCACCAGAGGGCTCACCCACAACGCACGAGGCGAGTGCAATAACCGCACCAGTCACGCGCACACTTAGTGATTCTGATTTTTCCTTAATGGCATTGTATTTCAATGGCAAAAATGTTTTATGAAAAAAAATTTCGTTTTATGAAAAAAATTTCGTTTTATGAAAAAATTCTTCGTTTTATAAAAAAAAAGTTCGTTTTATGAAAAAAAGTTCGTTTTATGAAAAAATTTCGTTTTACGAAAAAAATTTCGATTTATGAAAAAAATTTCGTTTTATGAAAAAAAAATTTCGTTTTATGAAAAAAATTTCGTCTTATGAAAAAAAATTTCGTTTTACGAAGACTTAGCGTTGTTGTGTGACCTTGTGTGAAGGTGAAAGGTGTATTAAATGTTGGGTGGGGCTCAATACATTTAAAATACCG
>JAQGAZ010003563.1:0-11284 GCA_034692225.1 Polydesmus complanatus
AAAAGAGCTTGGCGGGCTGTGAGTTGTAGCGGGAGCTGTTTCAGTTATTAATTTTTATCACAATAATAATTACTAATTAAATGTTTGCTTGATTATAAAATATTTAAAATGGATTTCTTAGAGTATAATGATATCCTTCAAGAAGTTAGAGGAGCAATGGTAAATGACAATAAATTACTCATCCACAATTACTTATTTTTAGGGTTCCTGCACATGTGATCTACATGTATTTTAATTGTTAAAATTTACTTTCATGTAGCCTTAAAATGGCCCTATATGACTGTAAATCTATATTAATTTATTATTATTTTTTTTTATTTTGTGCTTAGCATACCGGACGGTTAAAGTTATCATCAACCGGTTCAGTTTTTAAAAATAATAAAACTGGAAAAGTAGAAAATATTCAGATTACCGACATTGATTCTGTGAATTGGCTTCGTATGTGCGGGGGATTTGGATTAAGGATTGTGTTAAAAACGGGTCAAATGCATCGTTATGGAGGATTTAAAGATACAGTAAAATATTTTTTTAAAAATTTATATTTTAGAGCATTTATAATTATTGTAAACATTTTTGTTTCAGGATTACGAGAAATTGTCAAAGTTTTTTCGCCATAATAAAGTAGATATATCCGAAAAAGAGTTATCGATGAAAGGTTGGAATTGGGGAACGGCTAACTTTTCTGGTAATGCAGTAGGCTTATATTATTTTAAAATTTAAATTAATTTTTTTTTTAAATTATTTCTAGGATCGGTTTTATCGTTTGACGTGAGTCATACGACGGCTTTTGAAATTCCATTGATGAATGTTTCTCATTGCACAACAGCGAAAAACGAAGTCACATTAGAATTTCATCAAAATGACGATGCTGCAGTATCTCTAATGGAATTAAGGTTTCATATACCAACTGACACAGGTGGAGAAATGGGGCCTGTGCAGGTAATTTTTAAAGTTTACATAAATTACTATTTTTATTAAAAAATAAATTGCTGTATTGCTTTAAGGCTTTTCACGATAACGTGATGCAAAAAGCCAGCATTATTCAAGCTACTGGAGATGCTATTGCTACGTTTAAAGAAGTTCAATGCCTTACGCCAAGGTTTAATTCAATTATTATTTATAACTATTTATTTAATTCATTTCTTTTTAATTTATAACAGAGGTCGTTATGATATTAAAATATTTCCAACGTTTGTACAACTTCACGGTAAAACATTCGATTATAAAATCCCTCTTACGACTGTTCTGCGGCTATTTCTACTTCCACATAAAGATCAACGACAAATGTTTTTTGTTGTAAGTTTGTTGATTTAAAGATCTCTATTAAAAAATTTTAAAAACGATTTTTTTTTAATTCAGGTTAGCCTAGACCCCCCGATTAAACAAGGACAAACGCGTTATCATTTTTTGATTTTGTTGTTCACGAACGAAGAAGAAACTACTTTAGAATTGGGTTTATCAGAGTGTGTTAAAATAATTTCATAATTTTTGTTGTATGCGTTTTGACGTTTATACTTCTAGACGAGAAATTAAGGAGAAATATGAAGGTAAAATTCAACGTGAAATGACAGGTTTAACTTACGAAGTGATGAGCAGAATTATGAAAGTTTTGGTTCAGCGTAAAATAACAGTTCCAGGAAATTTTAAAGGGTTTGTTTATAACTTTTTATTATAAATTTGATGTGATTTTTAACTGAAATATTATGAAAATAGAAATTCTGGCACATCTGCTGTTGGTTGTTCTTATAAAGCAGCTGCTGGGTTTATGTACCCATTAGAAAGAGGCTTTATTTATGTACATAAACCTCCAATTCACATTCGGTTTGAAGAAGTATCGAGTGTAAATTTTGCCAGAAGCGGTGGTAGCACTCGATCCTTTGATTTTGAAGTCGAAACTAAGTCTGGAGTTGTTCATACTTTTAGCAGCATAGAAAAGTAAGTTAAAAGTTGATCTTTATTTGAACGTTAGATTTATTAATACAGTATGTATCAAAAGGGAAGAGTATGGGAAATTGTACGATTTCATTTCGGGTAAACGACTTCGTGTCAAAAATCGCGGTCAAATGGTAAGAATTACAAAAAATAATTATTTTTAAGTACCGAGTATGATATTGTAATAAACCGATTTTTATAGGATCAACCGTCTTATAATGATGAAGAACTCGTGGATTCGGATCAAGAAGAAGAACCAGATGCTTATTTAGCTCGAGTCAAGGCTGAAGCAGAAGAGCGAGACGATGACGGTGGAGGAGATTCTGATGGTTCTTCCGACGTATCATTTAATCCCGGAGACGGAAGTGGCAGTGAAGTAGCTGAAGAGTAATGACATAATTATTATATTTCTGAATTAAATCTAGTTGACTAAAACTTATTTGTAAATGTTTTAGATACGATAGTAATGCATCATCGTCATCTAGTAGCGATGAAGAAGGTGGGTCAGGCACAGAAAAAAAATCTAAGAAAGAAACTAAAAAGAAAGAAAAACCAGCTAAGAAATCGGTAATTTACTTTTCAATCACAAAAATTTTTCAAAACATTTTACCTTTAAATATTTTAATAGTCGGGTGAGAGAAAACCAAGAAAGAAAAAGAAAGATCGTGATGAAAATAAACCAAAACGACCGCAATCGGCTTACTTTTTATGGTTAAACGAGAGTCGTGAAAAACTTAAAAAAGAATTCCCCGGAATTTCTATTACTGAGTTGAGCAAAAAAGCTGGAGAAAGGTGGAAAGAAGTTAAAGACAAAACCGTAAGTTTAAAACATATTTTGGTGTAATATACTTTATAATAAATTTTTTTCAACAGAAATATGAAAAGTTAGCCGAAATTGGGAAAAAAGATTATGAAAAAGCAATGGCCGAATACAAAGCTAGCGGAGGGGGTGCCGGAGGGAGTACCGGAGGTGGAAGTAGCTCTCAAAAGACTAAAAAGAGTAAGCCTAAAGAAGTTGATAAGAAATCGCCACAGAAAACGCCAGGATCTTTTAAAAGCAAAGAATATATCTCAAGTTCTGGCGGCGATTCTTCAGATGATGATGCTGATAGAAAGAAAAAGAAGCAAAAAACGAAAAAAAGCGAATCTTCGGAAGATGAAGGCAAATCAAAGAAAAAAGAGGACTCTGAGGTAGAAGAATCTGAATCTGAAAAAGCTAAAAAAGAAAAGGTACAAAGGCATTATTATTTTTAAATATGTAATGGTTGCAGCATATTGACATTTTCAGGATTCCGATGAAGAAGAGGAAGAAGAAATCTTGAGTACTCCAACCGCATCCGAAAGCGAAAAATCAGATAGCGATTAATAATTATCTTGTTAAATCGTGCTGTACTTGTTTGTTTTTTTTTAAATTAAATGTGAACATTAACTCATAATTAATAACGTTTATTTTATTCTTATAATTATTATTTAAATGATTTTGCAATGACATTCAATTTTGTCAATTTGACAAAATTATAGAAAATAACACAACGATAGCGTAGCAAGTATAGTAAACAGTAACAGTTCGTAAATGTAAAAATTATTCCCCATAATAAATGCAGGCACATGCGGCTAAACATTAGGGTAAATATAAAATATTTGAATCGCAGTACTGTACTGATTAAAATCGTTTTTAGTACTACCGTATAGAATCCTTGGAATGAATTATTGCACATTTGCCAGTTAAAACTTTTTTTCATATGAAATAAATAATCAAAGCATTTACTGTAAAAATATAACATTTCAAAATTAAAGATCACAGACTAGCAAAACGCCGCAAAAAGATAGTAACGAATTTGAAAAAAAAAAAATAATAATAATAAAGCAAGAAAATAACCGCAATTCCATAATATCGATGAATCGTCTTAATTTCAATCAAAATAATCTGAACGATATTTACATACTGTACTTTTAAAGTGATCTATTTTACAGAATTGATTCTTTGGTCATTTGAAATAATGTAAATAGTTGCCAAAGGATTTAAGATTTGACTTATTTTGATGGTTATAAAATAGAATTATCAGGCATTGCTAATTATGTTACTGAGCATGATATGTGGATGAAGATAAATCTGACTACATTACACTATACTGTACATTTGATAAGAAATTCAATATTATAATAAATTTGCGGATAATTCTTGACTAGCTCACAAGAACAACTGTTGCAATTTTAAATAATTTAAACGCGTGTATGTAACCAGAATTTGATTCAATCGCTAATTTGCGATAACTTATTCATTTATAGTCCCTTAAAAACCCGTTTTCATCACTAACCTTGCAATATATCACTTAAAATATTTATTATTTAATAATTTGTGCTTTGATAAAGGCCAGCATTTATCTAATATAATAGATTTGATTGTGTCAGCGGTAACGAATCTTGGAATGAGTCAAATTATACATCATTCTTCAATAAAAAAATTAATGAAAGATTAATGAGTTAAATAATAACAATTCCCATCTAACGCTTTCTTTTTCTGTCAACACTGATCTACTGTCATACCTTTGCATCTGAATTTAGTCCCCAATCGTTATACATTTTAATTATTAAATCAAGATTAGGGCTTATTTGAGAAAGAAATAGCTCAATTTCACTAATGACAAAATCATCAGCTCCTTCTCGACCATTTGAAAAGAGCTTCATCAGATCTTTTCTCCAAGGACACGCACGAAAGGCTAACTGGAAACAATTTTAAAAACAATAATAGTAATTTGAGATAAAGGCAATTGTTACCATTAATAGAAATAGTTTTATATATCTTACGTTACAGAATTTTTTAACAACCCATCCATGATAAGGAGATAAAGTTTTTTCATAAGCTATTTTGCAAAACGGCGTTAAATTTTCTGTTCTTTCTTGATCATCCACAATACATTGAAGAAATACCCTTGTATATTCGAGCGCCCTAGTTAAAAAAATTACAAAATGAAAATATAATAAAACAAAATCGAGAAAAGTAACTGTTGTTTTACCTTTTCAACCATAAAAGCGAATCAATTGCAAGTCTAGTTTGTTTTTCTTCCATTTCTATTTTAATCATGTCATTGATGTATTTGAACCTTTCAGGATCTATGTCATATTTCTTTTCAAGTTTCTGATATTATGATCGAACAATTAAATTAATTGCATGTTCATTTATAGCAGTTGAAAATTATAAAATACCGTACTTCAATGTTACCGCTGACATCATATTTCACAGGTGCAAAAGCAGGTCCTTGCATTTCTTAAATAAGCAAAAAAAAAAAAATTAATTTTATTTATTAAAATAAATAATAAAATATCTAAAGCAAAAGCAAATAATTCCAGAAATTTAATTGCGACACGCATGAGACATTTGATCACTATTATTGTTCATCATTAAATATAATTTACCGTGCATATCAACTCCTGCAGTAACTTATACTTTTAATATTATTAAAATGCTTTTAAACTTTGAAGGCTGTTGACCCTGATAATAGAATCTTGTTTTTTTAAAACCATTAACCATTAAATAGAACAGGTCATGATAATATATTTGAAGTTAACGTATTACTGTAAATGAACGCGGATTTGTGATCTTAATTCTCCTTGACTGTAGTAGAACTCAAAGTGCATAGTATTAATAAAAGCCTAACTTTTACATTATTTTATTAATTAAATCTAGGATTAGGATTTTAACAAAACAATGTTAATGCTGCATCACATTAGGTTAAATACAGTTTCAATTCTAAAAGTTAACAAGATTTTAATTTAGAAGTATTAAAAAATTCTTAGGCCTACCAAACAGCTTGACAATTGTTTTAGATGCTTCGAGAAAAGGTTTTGTCAGTATTTTGCCATCAGCTGGAACTGGTAGATATATTCTACAGTCAGAAAAGAAGCTGGAAAACTGATTATTTTCAGGAACTGGAATAGCTGATCCGTTACATTCAGACATTTTAAAAAATTACAGAGGATTTCAAGAGCTCCCTGCAAAGTGCAGACTACGTCAGCAAAATAGAAAACAGTAAAAAGTTTTGACTTCAGCTGATCAGCGCAAGTGCGTAGCTTTGCCAACGTTTAAAGAGCGGCTCTCCGACCCCACCAACGATAAACATTACATAACACCTATGACAACAACATTACCGGTATGGGAAAACCTTGCTCTAGGGGATATTTGTACACAAATACAGTTTATCATTAAAAAAATATAATACAGTACTATTATCATATGTGCGCATTAGGCCTATAAGTTCGATATCTTGACATTAAATAATTATTTTGCCTGTTATATACGGTATTAGTGGACTTGTAAAGCTATAAATACCGCGGTAATAATAATTTATTCGATCACAGATTAACTTTTGTCCTTCACCCGCTTTAATATTTCAATAATTTGAAAACAATGAAATAAAAACGTAATGTTTTTATACCGAATTTCAAATACAAAAGTCATGTACGGTAAAGTTGACTTGACATTTTATTCAAATTAATTACGAATTCAGTATACGTACTCCAGGCTTGAGTACAATGTACTGTATATTATATGGCTTTATCAATAGTTATAATTATTACCGCTATTTGTTGAAATTACTTGCAGTCAGAACTAGGCCAGCTGCTCTAGACTAATAATTTCGAGCCCTAGTAAGCAAGGTGAACAGAATTGATACAGTGACCAATGCATTGAAAGACACTAAATTAGCCGATCACTATAAAATAAATGTCATAATAGGTTATACATTTTTTTAATTAATCTTTACAAGAAAATTTCAAATTTGCAACCTGAACCCTTCCAGTTTGCGGCAGATTCTGTACTAACGCGGTCGAATAGTTTGTCTATAGTAGCTCCGGCCCGCGCATGATTTCTTGATTTATTTATATAATAATTTCAGAACTGATTTTAATACTTTTATTAAAGGTTATTATCATTAAAAATATCAACTAAAGTAACACTAGACAAATAACTAGTAATAATTTTTAAATTTTGTTATTAAATCTACATTTACCGGTCAGTTACAGTACTGGAACGGCGCCTATCACGTAAAGGTGTGCTGTGATCAAGGATGTTATCAACTTTGCTTATGCGCCGCGATGTGCGCATACTACCGGTACGTACATCCGGAAAACTACTGTCTGTGCCGCGCGCGCGTTTTTATTGATGTCGTTGGAATATTCTCTTAAAATTTAATCCGAAAATGTTGTAATCGTTAATTAATAACAGCGTTGTAGTGATTTTAATTTTGTAAGTAATCGTTTATCGTTAATTAGTACGAGTTATTTCTCACAGCAGTACGCGCAGATTCGATTCTATAATATTGTCTGGTGCCGGCAGACTCGCGTGGAATCGTACCCGATACCTCTGATTCAAAAAATACATGTACTGTACACGCGTTGTAATATTGTAAAGTTTGTGTGAGTGAAAGCTATTGTGGGCTACTCATCACCGCGAGAGACGATTTTTGAGGAATCTACGTATAAAGGTAAGCTATACCGATTATTGCAACTTTCTCCGAACTAAGAAATACAGTATAATACTGTAATTATTATTATGGAACATGATTTCCTTTGAAGTGGGGTACGCGAGCGCCTACAGGGCTGCAGGCTATACGCCATATTGCATTGATAATGTTCAGAGTGTGATCTCGATACATTTTAGCAAAATATTATTAAGATTTTGTACTTGCGGGACTTTCTTTGTGAGTTACAGTATTATAATAATGTTCTTCTTTATTAATTAAAATAATGTCCATTAATTAAAAGAAATACATGTACGTTGGCTACTGTTAAGTTATAATGTTAATACACCATGACATTGTGTGACAGAAATGGTGGCAAAGTGCGAATTTCGTTCCGACCATGAATGAACTTGCTTTTAAAAATTATTACGAAAAATATTATATCCTGTGAACAGTGTTCGGTTTTTTTTTTTTTTTAATTTTTTTCTCTGTACGTGCGTTCGAGCACGTACTAATATTTCGACGCGTTAATATAGTATACAGGTAGTTACGTTACTATCTGTTATTATTGCATAATTATATTACGGGTGGGATCCTTAAGGTCAAATTCTCAAGATATTTCTAAATAAGTTTTTTTTTTTTTTTTTTTTACAAGAAGTGCTATAGGCCTGATATCACCTAAAAGGGGTTAAAGTTCGGCATACAGTACTGTAGGTTTGAGATTTCCGCAATCTTGGAAATGCTTGTTCAGTGTAAATGATACAGTAACTAGTGTTTGTTATTTAAAAGAAGCGTTTGCTCAACAATATATTTTTTTTTCTAATCACATGGCTTTGGGTCTATCATAATCCCATTTTTTGGCTCATTTACATACGTCATGTAATAAAATAAAATAAACTTGATGTGCCGTACAGTGTTTGTAATACTTGTACAGGTATATTATGTAGGCTAACAAAAAAATAATTAAACGCTGTACTGTACATGTACAGTACTGTTTTTGGAGTTGCAAACAGTTCGAACCAAATTTATAAAATTTATAAATTTTCAGAGAATTTTCAGATATTGCAGCACGTACAGTGTAGATCACTGAATCAGACCAAATTTGATTTTTCTTTTACGTTTTAAATTCAAAATTTGCCGTTTTTCGGTTCTTATAGTTCAACGTATCGTTTTCGAAAATTAAAGTGGATTTTTAAAATGGTAATTTTTTGAATGAGTTTTGTAAGAAAAAAAAAAAAAGAAGGTTGAGCGATAATATCATCATAAATATCGAACAAAACGTGCGAAGGAAACTTGGCATTCTTCATTTGAGGTTGATATTTTTAATATTCGCTTGTATGTTAATAATTATTATTATTGTCATCAAAAAATGACTGCACAGTGATTTAAATAATACAAAAATTCAGATTGAAAAAGTGACAGCTGAGCGATAAATTAATTGAATCTAATTTAAATTAATGGAGAAAATAGCTTAAACTTATAAATTTTTTTTTACTATATAATAATAAATTTTTTTTTTATCCATTTTGTAATATTAATTTGACATTCTTCAAGTTTAATTTTCTATTAGATTTCTTCGTTGATAACTAGTAATTCTCGAGACTGTTTTAAAGCATAAATAGTAGGAGTGAAGAAAAGGATCAATTGTCTGGAAATATAATTTTTTTTTGCAAATACAGTACATTAATAATTATCGACATTGTATTAAGGCCTGCGACAGGGTTTACAATCCCAATTTTTTTTTTTTTTTTGAAGGATTTGTGCGTCTCCTTGACTACCATCGAACCGTGAAAAAACATTCCCTTAAAAATTTATACGTACAATATCTACAGCATGCATACAATTGAGGAGTACAGCCATACATTAAATAAAAATATTGGCGCAGGTTGATAGTGTGGCCACAGCTTCCAAAACAGTTTAGGTACTGTATAATCTACAGGTTAGGGCAAATGTTGATGGCAGTTCTCCACTATTTATTGGCGAAAAATCTGCGTGTTGTGCATATCACTATTGGCGGTCGACAAAAAGAAATATAAAACGTATTGATGTATGCATTATTAAATAAGAAAGGAAAAATAAGAGCATGTGCCAAAAATCACACAACCTCAATCACTATCGAGTGCTTTTTCGTGTTCGGTCCCTTCTCCCTTACCCTTCCATTAGTAATTTTCCCCCATATTTTTTACATTAACGCCATAAAAAAAAATTTAACAACGTCATCACGATTATTTTTTTTTAAAAAAAAAAGCGCAAATCGTGGATTTAATTCTAAACATCTTCCGCGTATTTCTAATGCCGTGGACAAACAACAAGATAAAAACAACAACCAGTGCACAACCAATTGTCATCATCGTTCAACGAATTTGCAGGGAAGTACAATCGAACAGTCATCGCAATCACGTTGAAGCTTTTTTTTTTATTTTTATTTTAATTGTCCTTATTCACGACGACTGCCTTAATGGAGTTAGCGATGGAGATGGATTGAAAATGAACACCGTCATTATGATGAAGCACATAAGAAAGAATTGTCCTACGCACCGAGTACTACCGCCGCTACCACCGTTGTTTCTACCGTCACTGCTTGGGTCCTCGTAAATTACGCTCTTATGTTTGGAGCTGGCCGCTGTGTTTTGATTCCGATCTTCTTCGGGGGCGATGGGATCGATCGAATTATCCGGACAACCCATCCAAAATGGAGCCGATAAGGCGGAGATTTTATTCTCCACACGCATGCGTTTGTCGTCGAATTTCCAATAGGCTTTTCCTTTGAAGAAATATGTTCGACCTAAGTATAAAAAAAAAATACGGTATATTTTATTATTTGTTTTATTCGTATGCGTATTAGAAATTACCGTCTGTCCATTGGAAAGCGGCGTCTATATTATATGGGACGCCTTGCCACATGCTCATGTCTCGGGGGTAATCTAATTCCACCAATTGTTCGTCTTCGTCGAATCTCCAGTACATTGTTTTACTGAAAAAATAAGTCTTGCTGTTATGACCCCAAACCATGGCGGCGTCGATTTTGTCTATGTCTGCCGGGAGACCCAGAAAAGTTAATGGTTTTGGATAACCCTCTAGAAGATGATTGGCTTCGAATATCCAGTATTTTTTACCTGAAGGATCGAAATATTTTTATTCGCTGATTAATTTATTTTTTGAAATTAACGTCGCTTAGCATTTTACCTATAAAGAAAACAATTCTTTTGTCGGTGGGCCGCTCGTAGATGGCATCGATACGAGTAAAATTTGGGGGTAGATTGAACCAAAACCGATCAATTTCTACGGGGTAATTGGTTTTTAGACCACCCTCGTCTAGACGCCAAAAGTACTAATACAAAAAAAAAGAAAAATTGTAAGTGGGTAAAATTGAAACACCGGTCGTAAAGTTTGAAATGTCGCCTTACTCGATCTTTAAAGATAAAAATCTCGTGCCTGATCACTGAAATGGCATCGTAACTGGTATCACACGTGTCCGGTTTTTCTCCCGGTGCCTCAGTTGCTTTGGCGGTTCCGGTCGATGACGTAGTAGTAGTAGTGGTGGTAGGAACCTTTTTGGGCGGTTTGAAGGTCGTGGACGTTCCGTCACTGTGCTTCTTCGGAGGACGATGCGTAGGTCTAGGTGAGGGCGAACTTTTTCGAGGATTGGTGGGTGCGGGTGTGGTGCTAGTGGTAGTGGTTAAACGCGGGGTTGGTGTGCTCGGATACGAAGGTGGAAGAGGGGCCCAAGGACGTTCTTCTTTTGATCCTAAAAAAAAATAATTTGATATTTTGATCAATTTTAAGTGGGTACTTGTAAATGTTGGGCGTTTTTGTTATTGATAATAATAATTATAAAATTCGATTTATTATTTAGATGTGGAAATTATTAATACCTGTACCGGTATTCGAAA
>JAQGAZ010003564.1:0-11281 GCA_034692225.1 Polydesmus complanatus
CCCCCCCCCCCACCGATTTTGATAAAATTATCTTTCATCAATCAACTTTTGATTTGGACTTTAGCTCGTTTTCAGCTTGTTTTCAGTTTTTTTTATTACTTCTACGATGGCTGTCACACTATGTGAGTTGTATTTGATTTTTATGAAATAATTATTGTACGCTATCAGTAATATTATTTATATTATTTTAGGGATTTTAGTTTTTACTATGTTCAAAACTTATGTGGCTTTGATAAGTCCAAGTTTAAATGGAAACGCATACGTAATTGACGTTCCCAATAACGACCGAATATTTTTCGACGGTTTTATGAACGTTGAAATAAAGGCAAATCAAGTTGATCTTGTCTTTAAAAAAGATGGTAAATAATTATTTAATAATTATTAAACAAGATTAATTTTTTTAAAAAATGTTTCTTTTATAATTTGCCAATATTAAAAATCTCGAATTTGAATTAAACTTCAGATGGTTATAAAACTGAAAGCATTGGTAAATCTATGCCATTGCAAGGAACACCAAAAGTCGAAAGCTCTCGGAATTACCTGCAAGCGATTTGGGAAAATGGAATAGAGTTGACAATCAAAGGAGAACAAAAGATTTTTCAAAATAGCAATGTATATTCTACAAATATAATGTGGAACGATCCGGAACAGGTGGGTGGTGACTCTTTGGAAGAATGCTGGGAAATGGCCCCATACAATTGGTACGGAGGAGGTGAACTGGGAATACAACCCTGGCCAGTCCAAAATGCGCCTTTTCCTACAACACCTTTCATTCCCGGCTACATCCCAGGAGGCGTTGTTGCACCGTTTTTTCTCTCTTCAGAATCGGTTTATCTTTTTGCTAAACCGGAAAATCCTTTATTTGCTTCCATCACAGTCGATAAATCACTATGTTTCAAATCCGAATTCACTTCTCCATATCGCAACACCAATGGCAGAAACTTGAGCTTAGATTACGATCGAATTGTTGTTGATCCAGCAAACATGACAGCCGCTTGGTTGTACTTCATTTCAACTATCGGAAAACCGGAAGCAGCGCCGTCATTTAACGTCATCCAATACCCAATCTGGTCAACGTGGGCCGTGTATAAAAAAGACATCAATCAGACTTCGGTACTTGACTTTGCCAACCAAATTCATGATCGAGGTTTCGCAGTCAGTCAAATTGAAATTGACGATTTTTGGGAGACGTGTTACGGTCAGGAGGAGTTTGATCCTTTGAAATTTCCCGATCCAGCAGCAATGGCCAATGAAATTAAAGGCTTGGGTTATAATATTACCCTTTGGGTTAACCCATTTGTGAACCCTGATTGCCCGATATTTGCTGAAGGATCGGCAAATAAATACTTCGTGAGTGATGTAAATGGAGACACTGTTTTAGTTTCGTGGTGGGATAGCAATTCTTCCGGTTACATCGATGTCACTAATCCCGCAGCTCGAACCTGGTGGGATTCTCGTCTTCAAGCATTGAAATCTTTGGGAATTGATTCATTTAAGTTTGACGCCGGAGAAGGATCATACGTTGCAGATGCCGGTTACTTAAATGCCGCTGAGGATTTGCAACCTGCAATTTATACTACTATGTACGACAATTTTACTAAAAATTATGGTGGACGAGTAGAAACCAGAGTTGGATACTTGTCTCAAGATCAAGGAGGTATTTTTGTGAGATTAGGAGATCGAGATTCTTCTTGGGGCTTAGAAAACGGACTTCATTCAGTTATTACGTCGACTCTTCATTACGGAATAGTTGGTTATCCATTTGTCTTACCAGATTATATCGGAGGAAATGCTTATGGAAATTGGCCAGATAGAGAATTATTTATTCGTTGGGCTGAATTGAATGCTTTTTTACCAGTTTTGCAATTTTCGATCTTGCCTTGGACTTACGATGATGAAGTTAATACTGTGGCTCAGAACATGATCGCTCTGCACCAAAGCATTAGCGACGTATTTCAAGACTGCGTGAACCAGGCTCTGCTAGATGGCTCTCCCATAATAAGACCTCTGTGGTGGATAAATCCAAATGACGAAACCTCACAAACGGTGAATGACCAATTCTTAGTTGGTTCTACGTATTTGGTAGCACCGATTGTAACCAAAGGAGCTGTTTCAAGAAATATTTACATTCCACCTGGAACCTGGCTAGACATGCTACGAGGAGGACAGGTGACGGGCCCAGTGTGGTTAAATGATTATGGAGTGGCTCTGGATGAAATTGCTTATTTTAAAAATGCCAATGCTGTGTAAATTTTAGTTTAAACGAAAAAAATAAAATTTAATTATTGCAGTACCGGACTGTATTTGGCTTTATAGAAAATTAATACTGTACTACATGTTAGTTTTGATTAAATTTAAAATTAAACTTTACAGTTTAAATATAAAAATGGAGTGATTATTCGTGTCACGGCCGATAATAAATCTACTGAAAGCTGAAGCAAAAAACTAATATTAGATTATAATAAGAATAACAACAATTGTTTAAAAAAAAATTGTCCGTTACCGTATTAATGCTGTTATTTTAAAACTCTTAAATGTAGTGTGTTCAAAAAGTCGAAATGCAACGTCGTTTTTAATTAAAAAACAAATTAAGATTTATAAATACAGCACAGTATTTACGAGTATATTATTTACAATTTTATTACCACAATTTTATAGACCAGTTTTATATTTTTTAGAGCCAAAAATTATTAGAAGCGCAGTTTAAAATTTATAATAAATAAATAAAACACCCTACTGGCAACTTGGATTAAATTATTTAGGCATTTGTTGTGACTTTAAATATTTATTACAATCAGAATGTACTGTGTTTATTATTTCAATAATCCTGTAAGTTTAAATGGCAAAGTTCAAACTCATAATCTATATTTTATCAATAATTGACGTTCATAATCCAAGACTTTTTTTTAATTAACTAGGTTTAACCGAGCTTATTAGGTTACCGGGCGCCTTGGTATTTTTATAAACAGTACTGTAGCCTATATTAGTGCCTGTACTGTATTCCGTACCTTGACGCATTATACAAGTACAGTATATATTAGCAATGTAGGCTACTGTACACTGTAACTTGAAGCATATAACTGCCAGTTTGTGCTCACCAAATTTTAGGTTATTTTAGCATGTTTTTTTGCTGGCATCTGTTTCAATATTTGAATTTAATACGGGATTGTGGCAAGCTTTTTGTCGACTGTATTTTAGATTTAGTTTTTATTTTGACAATGGCTGGTAAACTACGCAGGCTTCATTTTATTTTATTTAAAAATCGCTTTTTTATTAAAATTGTTTATATTAGTTTAGGGATTTTAGTTTATTGCGTGTTCTTAGATTATTTGGGTTTGATACGTCCCAATTTAAATAGAATAGCGCACACAATTGACGTCCCCTATAATGTCGACAGAATATTTTTTGATGGTTTTATGGATGTTGAAATTAAGAAAAATCGAATTGATCTCGTCTTTAAAATAAATGGTAAGAATTTTATTTAATTAAACAATTGCTATATTTAAGTTGAAAATATTTAAAAAAAACAAAAAAAAAAAACCAAAAAACAATTTTAATAATTTAATTTGTAAAAATTACAATATTTTATAATTGATATTTGAATTCAAACATCAGATGGCCATAAAATTGAAACCATTGGTACATCCATGCAATTGCAAGGAACGCCGAAAGTCGAAAATTCCAGAAATTATTTTAAAGCGATTTGGGAAAATGGAATAGAATTGATAATCAAAGGAGAACAAAAGATTTTTCAAAATAGCACTGTATATTCCACGAATATAAAGTGGAATGATCCGGAACGGGTGGGTGACTCTTTGGAAGAATGCTGGGATATGGCGCCATACAATTGGTACGGAGGAGGTGAACTGCGAACACAGCCCTGGCCTGTTCAAAATAAACCGTTTACTTCAACAGCTTTCATTCCCAGCCCCACGATCAGATCACTTGTTGCACCGTTTTTTCTATCTTCAGAATCGGTTTATCTTTTTGCTAAACCAGAGAATCCTTTATTTGTCTCCATCGAAACCAATAAGTTATTATGTTTCAGATCAGAATTCACTTTTCCCTATCGCAACACCAATGGCAGGACTTTGAGTTTAGATTATGACCAAGTAATTGTTAATCCAGCAAACATGACAGCCGCTTGGTTGTTTTTCATTTCAACAATAGGAAAACCGGAAGTAGCGCCGTCATTTAACGTCATCCAAGACCCAATTTGGTCAACTTGGGCCATGTATAAAAGAGACATCAACCAAACGTCAGTAGTTGACTTTGCCAACCAAATTCATGATCGAGGTTTCGCAGTCAGTCAAATTGAAATTGACGACAATTGGGAGACGTGTTACGGTCAGGAGGAGTTTGATCCGTTGAAATTTCCAAATCCGTCGGCGATGGTTAATGAAATTAAAAACTTGGGTTATAATATAACGCTGTGGGTTCATCCATTTGTTAACCCTGATTGCCCGATATTTGCTGAAGGTTCGATTAATAAATACTTCGTGAGTGATGTAAATGGAGACACTATTATAGTTTCGTGGTGGCATAGCAATTCTTCCGGTTACATCGATGTCACAAATCCTGCTGCTCGAACCTGGTGGGATTCTCGCCTTCAAGCTCTGAAGGCGTTGGGAATTGATTCATTTAAGTTTGACGCTGGAGAACCGGCAGACGGAGCATACGCTGCGGATACGACCGGTTACTTAAATGCCGCTGAGGATTTGCAACCTGCCATCTATACTACCACGTACCACAATTTTATGAAAAATTATGGCGGCAGAGTAGAAATGAGAGTTGGATATTTATCTCAAGACCAAGGAGGTATTTTTGTAAGATTGGGAGATCGACAATCTCATTGGGGCTTAAAACACGGTCTTCATTCAGTTATAACGTCGACTCTTCATTACGGAATAGTTGGTTATCCATTTGTCATACCAGATTATATCGGAGGAAATGCTTATGGTAATTGGCCAAGTAAAGAACTATTTATTCGTTGGACCGAATTGAATGCATTTTTACCGGTTATGCAATTCTCGATCTTGCCGTGGACTTACGATGATGAAGTTAATACCGTGGCTCAGAACATGATCGCTCTGCACCAAAGCATTAGCGATGTATTTCAAGACTGTGTGAACCAGGCTTTGATAGATGGCTCTCCCATTATAAGACCTCTGTGGTGGATAAATCCAAATGACGACACCTCACAAACTGTAAATGATCAATTTTTAGTTGGTTCTACATATTTGGTGGCACCGATCGTAACTGAAGGAGCTGTTTCAAGAAAAATTTACATTCCACCTGGAACCTGGCTGGACATGCTACGAGGCGGACAGATTACTGGGCCGGTTTGGTTGAATTACTATGGAGTGGCTCTGGATGAAATCGCTTATTTTAAGAACGCCAATGTTTAAATGAAATATTAAACTTGAAAAAAAAAAATTATTAATTTGTTTTGTAGAATGATATTAATGCTACCGGTAGGTGATTAAGTTCAATAATGAAATTTAGTAAAGTTTTCTTGCAAATAAAATATTTTTATAATAATTATTTATATAATTTTTTTTAATTTATAATTTCTCAGAAAACTAAATTAAAAAAGAATTATTAACTTACATATACATGTACTGTACATGATATACAGTAGATTAATAATTTATTATTTTATAAATATTATGCGGTGTATTTCGAATAAAATACAGTGCATTCAAAAAGTGGAAATGTAGGGCCGTTTATAATAATTTATTGAATGTGATGTACGTAGAAATCGAAATGTGGGGCCAACAACAGAGAATTTATGCGACTTTATTGTTAAATAGAAATCTGATTTAGTATACTGTAAAATTTGTGTTTAACTTTTAATATTGCGAATCAATCATTAAAAAAAATCTATAACATTTTACTCTTTACAGTATGTCCTCTGTAGTTAGAAATTATTTTTGTAGCCTGCTGATAAATATTTAAGGTACGGTAGCAGCTACTTTGGACTGTTTATTTATTATCTCGTTTTCACATAACAAGGTCCGTTGCTGATATTAATTTAAATAAAATTAAATAGTTTCTTGGCAAATGGAACAGGGTGCAATTATTGCATTTTATAAAATTGATAATAATCAATTTGGATTAATTATTCTTTTCATATCACTGCATTGTGCGACCCGCATGCCTACTATAGCGGAAAAAAATATTCTTTTATAAAATTATTATTATAACCTTGAAACATAACACTTATCAAACTTGTGTGCACCTATTTTCTCACAGTTTTTAATTTTTTTTTACCTATCACTTTTATCAGCATTTGATTCGTATCGAGTACTCTTCACAAACTTTCCACTTGTTTTAGATTTAATTATTTTTACTTCGAAAATGGCTGTCACAACACGTATCCTACTATGTAAGCTATATTTAATTTTTTATAGAATGGCTTAGGCTACTTTTATTATATAATTATAATTATTATTATAGGGACTTTAGTCTTTACTGTGTTCAAAGTTTATTTGGCTTTGGCAAATCCAAGTTTAAGTGGAAAAGCGCCCATTCAAGATGTGTCCAATAACGAGAGAACGTTTTTCGATGGTTTTATGAATGTTGAAATTAAAGAAAATCAAGTTGATCTTGTTTTTAAGAAAGACGGTAAATTCTTAATTTAATTTTCAAAAATATTTAATATTAAACAAAAATCTAAATTTAAACTTCAGATGGCTATAAAACTGAAAGTATTGGCAATTCGGTGCCATTGCAAGGAACGCCAAAAGTTGAAAGCTCCCGGAATTATCTGAAAGCCATTTGGGAAAATGGAATAGAGTTGATAATCAAAGGAGAACAAAAAAATTTTCAAACTAGCAACGTATATTCTACGAATATAAAGTGGAACGATCCGAAGCGAGTTGGCGACTCTTTGGACGAATGCTGGGATATGGGGCCATACAATTGGTACGGAGGAGGAGAACTGGGAACGCAACCCTGGCCTGTCCAAGATGAGCCCTTTTCATCCACGCCTTTTATTCCCGGTTATAATACTGGAGGAGTTGTGGCACCCTTTTTTCTATCTTCGGAATCGGTTTATTTTTTTGCTCAACCGGAAAATCCTTTATTTGTCTCCATCGAAACCAATAAATCATTATGTTTTAGATCCGAATTCACTTCACCTTATCGCAACACCAATGGCAGAAATTTGAGCTTAGATTACGATCGAATAGTTGTTGATCCAGCGAACATGACAGCCGCTTGGTTGTACTTCATTTCAACTATCGGAAAACCGGAAGTAGCGCCGTCATTTAACGTCATCCAATACCCAATCTGGTCAACGTGGGCCGTGTATAAAAAAGACATCAATCAGACTTCGGTACTTGACTTTGCCAACCAAATTCATGATCGAGGTTTCGCAGTCAGTCAAATTGAAATTGACGATTTTTGGGAGACGTGTTACGGTCAGGAGGAGTTTGATCCTTTGAAATTTCCCGATCCAGCAGCAATGGCCAATGAAATTAAAGGCTTGGGTTATAATATTACCCTCTGGGTTAACCCATTTGTGAATCCTGAATGCCCAATATTTGCTGAAGGATCGGCAAATAAATACTTCGTGAGCGATGTAAATGGAGACACTATTTTAGTTTCGTGGTGGGATAGCGGTTCTTCTGGTTACATCGATGTCACTAATCCCGCAGCTCGAACCTGGTGGGATTCTCGTCTTCAAGCTTTGAAGTCCTTGGGAATTGATTCCTTTAAGTTTGACGCCGGAGAAGGATCGTACGTTTCTGATAAGGGTTACCTAAATGCTGCGGAGGATTTGCAACCTGCAATTTATACTACCATGTACGACAATTTTACTAAAAATTATGGCGGGAGAGTAGAAACCAGAGTTGGATACTTGTCTCAAGACCAAGGGGGTATTTTTATAAGATTGGGAGATCGAGATTCTACTTGGGGCTTAAACAACGGTCTTCAATCAGTCATTACATCGACTCTTCATTACGGAATAGTTGGTTATCCATTTGTCTTACCAGATTATATCGGAGGAAATGCTTATGGTGATTGGCCAAGCAAAGAACTATTTATTCGTTGGAGTGAATTGAATGCCTTTTTACCGGTTTTGCAATTTTCGATCTTGCCGTGGACTTACGATGATGAGGTTAATACCGTGGCTCAGAACATGATCGCTCTGCACCAAAGCATTAGCGATGTATTTCAAGACTGCGTGAACCAGGCTCTGCTAGATGGCTCTCCTATAATAAGACCGCTGTGGTGGATAAATCCAAATGACGAAACCTCACAAACTGTGAATGACCAATTTTTAGTTGGTTCTACATATTTGGTAGCACCGATTGTAACTGAAGGAGCTGTTTCAAGAAATATTTACATTCCACCTGGAACCTGGCTCGACATGCTACAAGGCGGACAGGTGATTGGGCCAGTGTGGTTGAATGATTATGGAGTGGCCCTGGATGAAATTGCGTATTTTAAAAACGCTAATGCTGTGTAAATTTCACGTAAGTGAAATGAATAATTGAACAGTAATACTGTAATTATGTTTGGGAAAAATTGTTTATTTTAAATTGGTTTTGCAAAATTAAGTTTTTTTTTTTTTTATTTCTTTAATTATTTAATTAAGGTGATAATTGTACTTTTTTAATTAATTTTTTTTAATATCAAATTATTTTTCGCCATTAGTAAATTTGATGGGTATTTTTTTTTTTTTTTTTTAAATAAAAGAATAATAATGATTTAATGAATTTTAATGATAAATAAATCAAAGCAAGATTAATTTGACTGATGATTTCTTCAATTAATTTTAACGATAAATTTGTGTTATTATTAAATTTTCTTTAATCTACTCGCTGTGGTTTTCTGTGACAAAGACCAAACTGGACTCTACTCTAACTGGACCCTACTCTGTGACGTTTGTTCAAAGGTTGCACAATGAACACTTACAAGTGTACACTTGCGCCCTTACCGAACTTAGCAAATTAAAGAAAATTTAAGTAAAAATTTTTTTTTTTAAGTTTTGTCGTTTTTCTGCTGAAACTTGAATGAAATGTCATTAGCGCCTGAAACACCAAATAGAATTAAAAACACGCTTTGTTTGAGTTTGAATTTTTTTTTTTAGTTTTCTAGCGAACTAAATTGTAAATACAGTTTCATTAAAAATCGGAGGTAGAAAAAAAAATCGATAAAAGAATTTAAGATTCCAAGCTTAGGCTATCATTATTTTAGGCATCATATTTCGAGCGATATAAAGCTAATTAATTCGTGCTCTTCACATCATTTCAAATACTGTATGTAATTTTTAGAGTCAAATCGGAGACGCTGTTAAATTGATTAAAGGCGGCGAATTAATTAATTAATTAATTAATTCATTTTTTTTTTTTTTAAAGTTTGTTTTTTAAGATCTAAAATGAAGTGAGGAACGTACCCCTCTCACATATCCCTCGACCTCCTTCTCTTTTTTTTTTTCATCTTGTTTTCCTTTAAACGTAAAAAGTTTTAGACGTAGGAAATATCATAATTTTATTTTAGGAAGAATTTTAAGGCTTGAAATGAATAAAACGTTTTTGCACGTGTTTTTCTCCACCTAATTAAAAGTTATTGTTTGTTTACTTCTTTCATGTCTTTTTCCCTCAAGTTCAAACAGATCGCTTTTTATAATGTGTCCTTTTTAAAGTAGTTTGATTTATTTACTTATAATATTTTTGCGAATAAAAATTACCACTAGTTAAAAGTTATTCATAATTATGATCGCGTAATATTTACACTGTCACGCCAAGTCATCTACAGTATATAAAAAAATTTTTTTTTATTTCGCGAAAAACCGTTGGAATTTTGATTAATTAATTTTTTTTATTTATGTTATAAACAATTATTTATTAGACGGTAACCGGTATTAATATTTTTGCGAAACAAATTAACTTTTGCCAAATAAAATCTAACGTTCGGTTCGAAAGAGGATGGCGCAATCTGTTTTCCCTCTAATCTTTCTTCTGTTGGCTACATAATAATAATTATTATTGTACAGTACAGTACTGTACTCCCAAAGTTATTTCACATTGAACTGTCATGCAATCTAAACGATGTAAACAAGCGTAAGATTTAATACAAAATGACGCGCCATAATAATGCCATCTAGCGGTCATTCAAAGAAACTACTTGCGCGATACGACGTGTATTATAGATAGGCGTAATTATAGAGGAAGGTTTACCCATTGTAACTTTAAATAGGCTAAATGTAACTATGCTTAGAGTATACCAAATCGATCGGTTTTCATTGAATTTATGGTCCCCTACAATTTTAAACAAAATCCTACACGTAATGTTTGGATAAAATATTACACAGTATTTTTTTTTTACTCACTTTTTGCCCACGCGCTTGTGTTAACTATTTGTGGAAGCCTTGACTGCTGCTGCATGGCTTTTAAATTCACTTTCGAAACAATAATTAGCAGCTTTAAATTCTACGTTAATCATTAGTATTTTAAAGATCAATCATAAATCAATAACAGTTGATCCGTTATTATATTATTCACATTCCAGTCTCGACTCCCTAGTGGAGAAATACTGTGTAGTAGGCATCGCGGTCGGGCGAATATGGTGACCACGATAGTCCTGTCCCTCCTGAATTCTCAATAATTCCTCAGCCCATCTCTTGTTGCATACACCAAGTTAAATACTGGTACAGTAATTATTATAAATTGAGTAGTCTAAATCGTGCATACATAATTAATTGGCAGTTCGTAAATAATTACCAAAGATCAATTCAAAATTTTGTTTCTCAACGACTGCTTATTTGAACGTTATATATTTTTTCCTTCGAGTGAGAAATTTTATTACTTTACGATTGAGTTTCATAATCTTATTTTGAATGCCCAGATTAAAAATTTATGATCTAAAATTCATCAAGTCTTACCTGCTTTATGAAAGCAAGAAAAGTTACTTTTAAATTTTTCACTTTATTTTATATCCGATCCCGAGTAATCAAAACTTTAAATTGATCGTTCTATTATTAATTACGTATACTCTTTTACCATTCTTCGAATAAAATGAGGTTCAACATATCAGCAGAATGTACATCATCCCGTACTATTTTTCCAATAAAATATTTTGGAAATAAATTTTTGATTTTGTTTACTACCTTAATGAAGACCGATCGACTCCGATTATTCCTCAGTTAAATAATTTAAGACCAAACCATTTTGAACCGCTTCGATAACGATGACCCTAATTAAAGCGCTCACACATTACCTAATTTAAAAATGAACATAATATGTAACCATTTTTTTTTTTTTACGATAAA
>JAQGAZ010003565.1:0-11280 GCA_034692225.1 Polydesmus complanatus
CGTTCAATTAAAAATAAATCTCGTTCAATTAAAAATAAATCTCGTTCAATTAAAAATAAATCTCGTTCAATTAAAAACAAATCTCATTCAATAAAATTTAAATCTCGTTCAATAAAATTTAAATCTCGTTCAATAAAACTTAAATCTCGTTCAATAAAATGTAAACCTCGTTCAATAAAATTTAAATCTCGTTCAATAAAATTTAAATCTCGTTCAATAAAATTTAAATCTCGTTCAATAAAATTTAAATCTCGTTCAATAAAATTTAAATCTGGTTCAATAAAATTTAAATCTGGTTCAACAAAACAAACCACGTTCAACAAAACAAAAATCTCGTTCAACAAAACAAAAATCTCGTAAAACAAAAATTTAAATTTCGTTCAATAAAGCCTCAATTTTGTTCAATAAAACTCAATCCTTGTTTAATCAAAAAAAAAAAACCTATAAATTCTTAATCATAAAAATAATTTTTTAGCTACAGTATCACAGCATTTACCTAATTTTTCAATAAAAAAAAATACTCTTGTTACCGTATTTTAATTAAGACAAAAATAAAAATAAAGATTCTAGTATTAAAACTGGAAAATCTCAATTTTATATGGCCAACGCCTATTCTACGGTAACATAATATTTAATCGACGAATTTTTTAAAAAAAATAAAAAAAACCCGGCATAAATTTGAATGCAAAATCTGGTTTGAATAAATAATCGAAAACGAAAAAAGTTAGGTTATTCCAAATGTCTGACCACAAACAAACCTACTTTCCCTACGTCGCAAATATATTCAAAATAATCACAAATAAATTAAAAAACCATTAAATTATAACAGACCGTAATTAACAGACGGTTCGAATAGTTGGTGTGAACCTCAGATAGAAAAACCATACCTGAAGTAACTGAACACCCCAGCATTTCGATAAAAACATTAATGTATTCGAGCTCAGAACCAATAAATAACCCAAAATTAACTCATAATTTAACTATCTTTCACTGGTTCAACATATTTTAAGTAGGTTAGCGTTCAATTTGCAAGCTTGTAACTGCTTAAAAACGGTAAATAATTAAAAAATGTTATACTGTATTCAAAAATCCAAAAAAAAAAAAAAAACTACTCATTGCTCACGTGAACCGCGACAAAAAAAAGAGTCGTGAAACTGCTTTACGAAAACCTTGTATTTCTTACAAAGATACAGAAAGCAATGCTCGCACTTTCGAAGATGATGCTTTGGGAAGCTCCTCACCGAAGATGAGGCCTTACCTACTCTTAATAACAGTTTTGGAACCCTACCGATGGAACCGTGTTTTTTGGATCATTCACAGCTTTTGAAAGTTGATCCATCTTTCAAGTGGATTTTAAATTAAAACAAACAAGACAGAGCTCCCGTACATAGATCTGGATAATAGTTACTTTTTGAGCTCATTTTTAAAGCTCTTTCGCCTCAAAAACTTACAAAACTTTTGGGCTATTTTTTCACCGTAAACACTGAGAAAACGACGAACGCGGTTCCCACATCTAGGATTTCTGAACCGTTATTACGAGTAGGGAGAGAAGTTTCCTTCGGTGAGTAGCTTCCTTAAGCATCTACTGGGAAGGTGCAAGCATTGATTCGAATCTAAAGTAATAAATACAAAAAGTTTTATTGAGACAAACTCGTGACTTTTTCGACCAAACCGTTTTCGTGTGTTTTCATAGTGACAAATGTTGAGCTTCAGCGGTATAGAAAAAATCTTTAATCGAACACGCGAATGCAGGTTAAACTCATACTCGCAGCGGTTGAGACTCCGGGCGAGAGTCTACAATTCTAAAAATCCTAATAATAACGAACTAAAACTCAAACCTTGAGCCCAAAAACAACGTGATGATCGGCGCGTTTCAGGAAAAAGCCTACCACTGTATTTGACGCCGAAACCGAGAATTCGAGACGCTTAAAATCAGCGTTTTAGTACTTACAAACCTCAGATAATTCATCTACTTCCGAGGTGAAACTAAATGCTCAATGAATAATAATTGAGAAAACATATAATAAATGATTTACCGACGACTGGTCCTATTTCGATGCCGTAGCTCACAATTTGGCGGTACAGATCCTCGTCGCTCAATCCGTGAATATCCACCGGCTCCGCACTCATAATCCTCGTACCCATTTATACGTCAAATAAACCTAAAATAAGACGAAAAACATTACTAATACTTCACGTTGTCATTGTTTTCATTCACACACAAAAGAATGAGTAGAAAATAATGGCGTGTAGGTAAACGCTGTGGATCGTGCAGCGTGAGGGGTAGGCTACACGTTACTTTTTAAAACTCAAATTTATCACAATTATTATATCATTAATGATTTATGCGGGTTTAATCAGCTTACCTTGGATTTGATATTATTATTTCAAAGATAAAGCGAAACGAGGTGACCGGCGTTGAGCGAGGTTGAAAAAGAAAAAGCACGCCACCAAATAAACAACACTCGGAAAAATGAAATTTCGTCACTCTTTCTGACGTCACAGGATGTTTACGCGCAAGATAATTGCGCACGTGATCGATCACAAACGATAGTAGTCGATAATCGGCCGCCGCCATTGTAGTAGAATTTTCGTTCCAACTCTTGAGCGTCTTCTTGATCACAGTGATAACAGCTGATTCGAGGAAAATGAGTTCATGAACTTTCTTTTTTTTTTTTTTAAATAAAATTTCTAATGAATAATAAAATGGAAATATCTCAATTGAAAATTTTAAGTTGGAACGTGAATGGTTTGAAATCAATTACCAGCAGTTTGAAGGAGTTTCTGGATAATTTGGGAGCCGACATTCTGTGTTTTCAGGAAACCAAAACCACTCGTATAATTATTATTAATTAATACTTCAACAAACAGTTTTATTAATTAGTTAATTAATGAGAATTATTTATAATTAGGTGATCAATTAGACGAAGCGACGGCGAATGTCGAAGGCTACACGTCGTATTTCAGCTTTTCTAAACGTCGATCTGGTTATTCAGGTTTTTTATTATAATACAGTAATCACTTCAGAAAGTCAAAATAATTATTAACCATTCATTGTTAAAGGAGTGGTTACGTTTTGTAAGGATAGCGCGCGTCCTCACGCCGCTGAAGAAGGCCTGACCGGTGTTTTAAGCTCGGCCGGAGAAGACGGAATCGGTGGTTACGGAGACGTCAAGAGTTTGATGGAGAGTGACGTTTTGCAGTCTGTGGATGCGGAAGGTCGAGCGGTGCTCACCAAACATAAGCTAAGGTGACAATATATGTACAAATTAATGGTGTGCCCAGGCGCTAAAACAAAATCTTAATTTTAGGTTGGATAAGGAGTCCGAAGAAGAGCAGGATGTGGTTATCATCAACGTGTACTGCCCCAAAGCTGACCCCGAGAGAGCCGATAGAAAAGAATATAAACTCAAGTTCTACGAAGTTCTGGAACACCGAGCTCGAGCGATTTTAGATACGGGATGGTAAGAAAATTCTGAGCGTAATACCTAAATAATGGTGCGCGCATAATTATAAAACGCACATTACCATGAAGTTTTGAAACAACTTGTCATGTAAATGTGTTCCATTCTTTATACTCGTTGGGGGGTTCCTTTGGTAAGAATAAATTACTGTATAGTAATCCCATTGTTTTTTTGTTTTTTTTTTGTTAGTCACGTGATTGTTCTGGGAGATATAAATACGAGTCATCGGCCGATTGATAGCAGCGAAAAAGATATTGAGGTAAACACATACAGTATTTCTAAACTAATATTGTGTGGTTGGTAAATTATTCCTTTTGATTCGCAGGATTTCGATGTTCAGCCCAGTCGAGTTTGGATCGACAACTTCATCTTCGATGCCGAGAAGAAAAACGGCGGAAAATTCGTGGATTCGTTCCGACATTTTCATCCGAAACGAGAAAACGCTTTCACGTGCTGGTGCACGCGCACCAACGCTCGTGCCAACAATTTCGGTCAAAGAATCGATTACATTTTCGCTAATACGAAGCTGTGTGAAACGGCGCTGGTAGACTGCGAGATCATGCCTGAAATTCTAGGTTCCGATCACTGCCCGGTGACAGCCACTCTGCGAGGAAACATGATCCCTTCTCATAAGATCCCCACTCTGTGTTCGCGGAACTGGCCAGAGTTCTCGGGGAAGCAGTCCAAGCTCTCAAACTTTGTGAGAAGAATCTCGAAAGACCAGGTGAAAACGGAGGAAGATGCGATTGAGCTAAAGAATGGAAAGCATAAATTGTTAGAAGTTAGCAAGCAGTGTTCGGGGATGAAGAGTAAACAAGCCAAGCTAGATTTTTTTATAAAACCAACAAAAAAATTGAATTCTCTAGCTCATGAAGTGATTCCAGAAAGTGTGTACGTATCGCCGAATAAATGTCAAGTTGTTGAAAACAGTAAAAGTACCGTTAGCGCTTGGAAAGGGCTTTTAAAAGGTCCTCCATCGGCTCCGTTGTGCAAAGGGCATAATGAGCCGGCTGTTGTCAAGGTGTGTAAGAAAGCCGGCGGTAATTTTAAGAGACAGTTTTACTCGTGCGCCAAACCGGCAGGATCAGACTCGGATCCGGCAAATTCCAATTGCAACTTTTTCCAATGGGTGAATAATTCCAAATCGAAATAAATTTTCCTTGTCACATAAATTTAAAAGGTTTTTTAATTAAATAAATAAGTTTTCTAAATATAAAAAAACTTGCTTAGAATTCCATTCGTTTCCAACTTTATTTTAACTTACCACGTATTTCGAATGGTCATGCAGTTTTCATTCAATTTGATTTAAAATGAATCCCCATTGAAAAATTGAGTTGTGACTTCAATTCATCCAAGTATTCATTTTCAAAACCCACCCAAACCGGTCCAATGCGCGTGATCCCATGAGACAATTATTATTGCCAGTTGAATATCGTAAGCTACGTCACTGAAATACAATCATGCACTGCGCAAACATTAATAATATTTCTGGTCTAAAATTGCAAGCACAATTCACTCACCTTTCCTACTGAGATTAACCTTTTCGCGTTTGTCTTTTGGATCGAGCATGGCCGATTCTCAACCGAAATCAATCGGAATCGTGGTATCGGAGACTGCTTCTGATCCCGATACGATTTCAAAAGAAAACACATCTTCTATCATGGTCGAAACTGTGGAGCATAACCACTCTCCGGATGCAGATAGAAAGGCGGCGCGTGCATTTATAAACAAGTTGAAGGCAATTGCTACTGCGAGAAAGTTAACTTTTGCCAGTCTTCCTTCAGAAGAAACAATGCTAAATTTAAAATTTATTTGTGGTTATAGCAACGATTTACCTCAAGTTGCCCTCTATCGATTCAGAAAATTGGCAAAAGAAAACAAGGTTTGCTATTGAATCAAAAACTGAATTTAATGATTATTATTACTCTCATGAGCAACAACAACAACAAAAATAAAAGTTTATCTTTGTTTACGGAATAATCGAAAGTTTTGATAAATAATGGCGTCCAGAGACTAACAATATCTAAAAGTGGGAGACAAAATCTCTACGTTATATTAATTTAATTTGTGAATTTTTCTCGCTTTTCAATCGCTAATCTCTTTTCTAAAAACATTTTTTCATCATTTATTATTATTATTATTTCTTTAAGCTTGCTTGGCGGCTAATTTCTTCTTCAAAGATTCGGGCATGGAGGGTGGCGGTGGTCTGGGCAGACGGAAGTAGACCTTGACCGCGTCGTAGATGAACCATTGGAGACCGGTCAGAGTACCGATCATGATGATCCTAGGCGTCAGACCCTTCCATAATCCTATATTCAAATTAAAAATAAGTGTTCATAATAGAGCTCTTAAAATTTAAAAGTGGTAGAGTGTCCCCAGCACCGACTAAACGCGACTCGGTCAAAGTCTCGAATTCGAAATGAAATCTCGAAAAGAGAATCCGAGCCAACGTATACGAGTCAACACTGGAGGTAGACTGCTTTCACACACTTATGACCCGTCCACATTTGATAATTAGCAAAAGTGAACTTAAGGAATGTGTTTACAATTATTTCTATAATACAATAAATTAATATCTTACCAGCAAAGCCCAACTTCTTGGCGATTTGTGTGGCAGTGCTTCCCTTATCTTGATTCAGCTTGGAAACGACGGTGTCAGCGGGATGAGACACAATGGCGCAGAACACACCGGCTAAACGCGCAAATCATTAAATTAAATACCGAAATTCCAACAATAATAATTATTATTCTCAAACCGATATATCCGGCGGCGAATGTAACCACCAGTTGTTCCGATTTGGTGCACTCTTCCCTGGGTTTCGGAACCACGTATTGGTACAGAGCTTCCAAAGTTCTCTCGAAGCAGGCGAACTTCATCATGGTGTAGGGAATCTGTCGCATCCATAATGGAACCAAACCCTTGTAAAAGCTGAAACAAACATTCGTTAATATTATTAGTTATTTTATTTTTATTTTAACCACCTCAAGAGCCATGTAAATTAAAATAAACAAACCCGCCGAGTCCTTCTTGGGAATAAATTAGCGGCGCGGCTACTCGGAGTTGAGCCGGGAAGCCAGGTTGAGTCTGAACTCGCACTTTAACGGCTTCCATGGGAGACAGAGCGATATCGGCGAAGAATTCGGCAGATGCACTGGCGGCCAAGTACAAACTCGTTCGGTACAAGTAAGAATTTTCCTAACAACAACATACGTTTAATACTCAATCTTCGCCTTTAGAACTATAATACTCACTTCTCCCAAAATGTTTCCGTAGAGATTTTTAAACATTTCGTAGAGACCGAATTTGCCCAAACCTTGAAGCGAGTAACCGACGGCAGTTGGCGCCCAACCTTTACCCAAACCGCGGATTCCATCTTCTTTGATGGTGACGGAGAAACCGTTGACGATGCTCTTATACTTGGCAGGGTTGGTCTAAAATACACAATCAATTAATTTAAAAATACAATTACAGTAAAGCTCGGGGTGGAATACTCACTTGAATACGACATTTGACCAAATCCAGAGGAACCAAAGCGGTGTGAGTGATGCCGCAGCTTAGAATTCCACCCAAACCGCAGTAAGCGAAGAACACGTTCGACCCATACTCGCAGCTGTAATCCTCTAGAAAATTAAGAACAAAATAATTATTATTAATCCAATTAATAGCACGTTAAGCTTCAAGGAGTTAACGTATAGCTAATCCTCCCCTGTTTAATTTTAAGTCTTAAAATTGGTTAATTTCTCTAACGTTTAAGAACGGGCGAGTTCGCTCCTTCAAGGAAACGAACTTTTTTCCGCGTTCAACTGTTGACGAGATGCAAATGGTGAAAGTTAAGCACCGATTTAGCTCGCGAAATACATTTTTTTTTAGGTTGGAGAGTGAGAATAACCGGTAGAATGAAAAAAGGGCAACAGTCCAACTACTTACGCAAGCGATTTTATAACGAAAAGGACGCCTCAAGGTCATTTTCACCTTCCTTCGCTCTACTCTACCCTTGACTCTTTCCATCGCAAAAATTTCAACATTTTCATCGGTGAAAACCACCTTAATTAAACCTCATTTCGCTCATTAATTTAATACCAAACACGAAATTCCTGATCTAAATTTTCGCATTTTTAAAAGAAAAATTTTTGAGTTCGAATCAAGGTCAACGTTTGGTAGGCGTTTTTTTTTTTTTTTTAATACACCTAATTAAAGTTGGTAGAAATTTCGATCTAACCACACTCTTAACTGAATGATGCAAAAAAAAAAATTTACGGTTTATCAATTCCTCGTTAATTTAAAGCGATAATTACCGGTGGCTGCAGCCGCAATGGTGCGGTTGGGGGTGGCCGGCACTGCTGGCGCTTCAACCGATTCGCACTGGGCGCGGAATGGATTGCTAAATACGTTGCTTTTAGCCGCTTCTTGCATTGACCGGAACATTTTCGAAAGTCTTTCTATTAATTATAAATCGATTAAAAAATTTAAAAATTAAGATTACATTTCTTAAAAACGGCACAAAAGACAAAACAACTTACCCCTTACCAACGCCGATCGAGAAGAATAGACGAAATAAAAAGGTCAAACGTGTTTCCGGTAACTGACGTCATGCGTATTTTTCGTGGCGTTCGAAATTTGTTTTCTAAATTATTATTAATAATTAATTAGCAACATAATTATTTTTATACTTGAAAATTATGTTTATAAATTTTAAAATTTATTTATTCAAAGTTTGTTATAAAAAATATTTCTTTAATGCGGTTTTAAATTGTGAGTGACGTCACCGAATTGACGCGTGAGAATCTGACGTCATGTATATGATTTCCCATGTCGAATGACGGACTGACTTTATGCACACTGCCTACCAATACCGTAATGCATAGCGAATGTCTTCCTTTACATTATAGTATTGCGAGGCGAAAGTCAAAAAGTAAGTCTTACGTCATTAACATTTGAAAAGTTGAATCTAGGTCAATTATTATTAATTTATTTTTATTAAATATATTATATAATTAATTTTATTATTTATAAATTTAACTACAAATTTTATATTAAATAAATTTGTTAAATAATTTAAATTTGCTCGACGGTGCTCGATTGTGAACGACGTCATAACGATGGCGCCCGGTGTTAAGGTTGCGCTTTCTCGAACTCTGAAGGTTATTTGCAAAAATTTTTGTACTTTTTCTTAAAAATTTTAATTTAAATTCAATGTTTTGGAAATTTAGAATGGCGTTTCGAAAATATTCTGGAGAAAGTTGCATATTACGCGACCGGTGGCGGCCACGGTAAATATTTTCCCCATAGAAAACGCGCTTTTTCCCAATCAACTATTGATTGATTTATGGGCCCGGTTTGTATAATAATTAATGTAGATGACCGTTCGAGATGCCTTGAACTCGGCCATCGACGAAGAGATGGAGAAGGATGACCGGGTGTTTTTATTGGGCGAAGAAGTCGCGTTATATGACGGAGCCTACAAGGTCAACAATTTCACCTCTATAATATAGATCTAGAAAAATAATTCAATATTTAATTGATTGGTTTTGATATATAGGTGAGTCGCGGATTATGGAAAAAATACGGAGATAAACGAGTGATCGATACTCCAATTTCCGAAATGGGTTTCGCCGGCATCGCCGTGGGAGCGGCCATGGTAAGATTCTGCAAATAACAAAATCCGAAAACCGATTAATCAATAATTAGTTATTTCGATCGATTGAAGGCCGGATTGAGACCCATCTGCGAGTTCATGACCTTCAACTTTTCCATGCAAGCCATCGATCAAGTCATCAATTCAGCCGCGAAGACGTTTTACATGTCAGCTGGTCGGGTAAGTCAAGCGCACACATTTTGGCGCTTTTTTGCAATTCCTCCACCAATCTCGGAGGCACCTTGTATAACCGCGTACAGGGTGCTTCCCCCCTTCCCACTATTTAGCGTTGGGTGATTGAAGAAAATATTTTTGCATTGAATGTTGCAGATGAATGTGCCCATCGTGTTTCGAGGCCCCAACGGCGCTGCGTCCGGAGTGGCGGCTCAGCACTCGCAGTGTTTCGCCGCCTGGTACAGCCACTGTCCCGGTCTCAAAGTCATCTCTCCCTACTCTTCCGAAGACGCCAAGGGCCTGTTAAAGTCCGCCATTCGCGACCCAGATCCCGTGGTGTGCTTGGAGAACGAACTGCTGTACGGCCTGCAGTTCGACATTTCCGACGAGGTCAAGTCCAAAGACTTTCTCATCCCCATTGGAAAAGCCAAGATCGAGCGAGCCGGCTCACACGTGACGCTGGTAGCTCATTCCAAGGCCGTGGGCACCTGCTTGGACGCGGCCAAAGAACTGGCTTCGCAAGGCATCGAAGCGGAAGTGAGTGTTAGATCTCTCGATGATTACAATCGGCGCCTGACAATGGTATCAATTTGTTATTTCAGGTGATTAATTTGCGGTCCATTCGTCCTCTGGATGACGCAGCTATCAACGCCTCGGTGATGAAGACCCATCACTTGGTGACGGTGGAGCTGGGTTGGCCCCAGTCGGGCGTTGGGGCCGAAATCTGCGCTCGAGTCATCGAAGGTATCTCTTTGAGTTCTCTTAAAATCATTAATTGCATTCTAATGAATGTACGACGTTAGGTCCTGCGTTCGACTACTTGGACGCCCCAGTGATCCGCATGACCGGAGTGGACGGCCCTATGCCCTACACCAAATCCTTAGAAGCCCACATGTTACCTCTCCCTGAAAACGTAGTCAGCGCCGTCAAAAGACTCTTAAACAAGTGAACGAATCTTTGACAATTATTATTATTCCTCGCCGCCCCTTTTGTATATTTGAGTGTGTCGCCGTAGAAATCTCTTTCATTACATTTTTGTTCATTGACAAAATTAATAATTATTCAGCAATAAATGCTAATAGAGAAAATGAACACAAAATGATTGTGAACATCGCCGGTTGTTATTCTTTGTTTCAATGCAAAACTAGTAAAGTCCTTGATAGAATTTATTATAATAGTAAATTAATTAATTAATATATCGATCAATAAAATATTAAACGAGAAAATTGTATAGAAAAAATTAATTATTAAACTAAGGAGCTTCGCTCGCCAATCCCACTGCAGCTACGCCTCTTATAGATTAGCGCCTTCCGGTCATTTCGTCTTCCGGTTTTATCTTCTTTTCTTTTTTTCATGGTATTTTTTTTTTTATAAGCAATTTTTTATTTCTGATGATTTTTTGAAATTTGTAGGGAATTTTGTTTTTTTTTTTTATCGTGCACACTCTCATATTTCAAAGTGCACAACCTTGCATTGCATAGTGCACACTCTCATATTGCAGAGTGCACACTCTCATTTTGCAGAGTGCACACTCTCATTTTGCAGAGTGCACACTCTCATTTTGCAGAGTGCACACTCTCATTTTGCAGAGTGCACACTTTCATTTTGCAGAGTGCACATCCTCATCATATTGCAGTGTGCACATCCTCATCGTATTTCAAGAGTGCACACCCTCGCATTGCATAGTGCACACTCTCATATTACAGGGGGCACACTCTCATATTACAGAGGGCACACTCTCATATTACAGAGGGCACACTCTCATATTACAGAGGGCACACTCTCATATTGCAGTGTGCACATCCTCATCGTATTTCAAGAGTGCACACCCTCGCATTGCTTAGTGCACACCTTCGCATTGGATAGTGCACACCTTCATATTGCTTAGTGCACACCTTCGCATTGGATAGTGCACACCTTCGCATTGGATAGTGCACACCTTCATATTGCTTAGTGCACACCTTCATATTGCTTAGTGCACACCTTCATATTGCTTAGTGCACACC